>JAQGAJ010000496.1:0-14773 GCA_034689365.1 Liebstadia similis | reverse complement strand
GTCAACCAAGAAGAACATAGCAACCACTATACATCCATGAGATGGCATTACTTTAAAAGGCCTAAAATCTTAGAAATAGCTGTAATTTTTAAAACTTTACAAAAGTTTAAAATAAACGTGTTTTAAACCAAACGTTGAAATGACCGATGAATTTGATCAGCGATTTCTGGATGTGGTCAACATTTCCGATGATGATGACGAGGATATGAGAGATCAAGGGTTGATAAATGAAAGCGAAGAAGTGTTGAGCCAAATGGAGACGAATGTGAGTGAAGTCGGGCCGTCGACGTCCAGTTGTAAGACAACGACTATAGTCAAGGTCTGCGATGACAATGGCAATCGCTATAAATGTCAACCATTGCCAAGAAAGAGACAGAGGTAAGGAGACAGCACATAAGTGCTATGTCCGTCGGGCGACATCATCATTATTGATGGTCTCGTTATAGTTATACGGCCCGCCAGAAGAAAGAGGCTGTATATGAGATGAAAGCCAGTAAGCTATCACCGCTTATGATGTCGAGGAAGTCTCGCATTCCGTTTGGGAATTTGGTTCGTTGGTTGTATGAAGAGAAGAAGCAGAAGAAGTACACAAAGCTCTGCAGTCCGAAGCCTCACAAAGGGTTGAGGTGCCGAGAAGTGAGGAGTTACAGACCCAATGGTGTGATACACTTTCCAAAAGTGGATGAAGAGGTAATTAAATTATTCACTGACAAGAGATCCAAAAAAATTCATGTCAATGAGAACGACCTCCAACTATGGGCTTTGGCAGCCTATCATAAGTATTATCCCAGTATAGAGGATAAGCAAAATCATCCGTTTAAGGCTTCTAAAGGTTGGATTAGAGGTTTCAAGCAAAGGAATAAAATCGTGAGTCGTGTGGCGACAGGTGTGGGCCAAAAGGTAAGGACAGCAAATAATTACTATGCTTATTCTAACAAATATCAGATCCCAGCTAATGCCTCACAAGTTGGTCAAGAATTCTTTGGCCGAATCGATGACCTGAGATTGAAGTTTGCTGAGAACAACCAAGAGTTTTACGTTTATAACATGGACGAATGTCCATTCTATTACGATTTGCCCTCGGGTACAACTTTGGAATTTAAGGGCAAAAGAACGGTTCAAATCCGCACTACGGGTGCAGAGAAGACCAGGTTCTCTGTTGTATTGGCCGCCGACAACTATGGCCGTAAATTGGCTCCGGCAATTATCTTCAAAAGAAAAACTATGCCACATAAAAGCCAAGCCAAGAAGGGCTTGTCCTTCCCGGATGGGTTGGTTGTTATGGTGGCTGAACATGGAACAATGACGAGCAAACTAATGGTGGAATGGGCTGATCGTGTTTGGCAATACAGATCAGGAGGACTGTTCTTAAATAGACGTCCGGCTACTCTCGACTTTGATTTCAACAGAAGTGTTTTAGTTTTGGACGCATTCAAAGCTCATTTGGATAATCAGTTCCGGGCAGTGATGAAAAACAAATACGATACAAGTTTGGAGTTAGTTCCGGCCGGGATGACGCCCCTTCTCCAGCCCGCCGATATTTCGTGGAACCGCCCAATGAAAGCGATATATAGAAATCATTATCGTGAATGGATCGCTAAGGAAATCGAAGATCTGGTTGAAAAAGAAGATCTTCATGAGATCGACAGTTCACGACTCAAAAAACCAAATATGACTTTGGTGTGCGAATGGGTTTTGGACGCCTGGAATCAGTTGTCTGTCGGTTTAATCGTAGACAGCTTTGAAAAGGCTAATTGTGGACCAAAACGTACTGATGAATACATAATTGCAGCCCTTTGGGAAAAAATAATGGAAGACATCGAAGAAGAACGCAAGAAACACCCGGAACTGTATGACGGAGAGCTAAGGCAGTCTCTCGATGTGTATGAATCTGAAGAATTTGAAGAATCTGAAGAAAGTGATGAAAATTAAGGCATTCTGTTTATATAGAGTCCCTTAAAAGGACAATATATAAATATTGCGCTTTTATAATCGAATTCATTTCTTTATTCACTTAATTTCCTATAACTGTGTTTCTGAAATTATAATAAATGATTCGTTTCAATTCCTTTTTAATTCATTTAATATCTAAAATTAAATTTAATTCAGTTCTAATGGATTCAGCGATTCAATAATGCCATCTATTAGCAGGCATTGCACTTATGTGTAGTCCCTGTCTTCGAAGAAGAGATATATCTTCTTGGTTGTCCAATAAGAACTTAGCAACCGATATGTTTTCGTGGATACCCTCAAATCCTACGAAGTAGAGACATCTTTTCCTTGCGGATGTTGACGGTACTTAACGAATATTTAACTAAAAATTAGTGAAATCGTAAGATTGGGACCATTTATCTCAAACACCACTGATTTGTGTAATATTAATAACTATTTGATTTTACTTTTAACCAAATTTTAATCATAAAATGTTTTAATTGGTTTTCTATTCGACCGAATCGAACAAAACTATATATTATTCTATTGACGACCTGTTCATCAGAATTGAGTGAATCTATTGTTTAAAACACTTTATTGTTAACAAAATTTATGTTTAATTACTGTTAAGACTATTCTTTTGATTCAAACCCTAAAGATTTGACACAATTTGAGTTAACATTAAAGAACTCTATTTATTATTATTTTAAACATTTATTTTGATTTCAATTAAAAGAACCGACGCTTTCCTCAAAACCATTGAATCGATTGAAAGCTTATTGAAAAATAAAACAATTATTTATTGGTCTCAAAGACAATGGTTTTTATTTGACAAATGGTCAGAACTGAAGTGAAGTGTGACCACAATCACCGACTCTTCCGCGATGTCCATCACTTGACATCACTTGACATCACTTCTTCTTCAAAGCCTTCGGATATTAGTAATCGGTCCCCAAAACAGTTGTCGATCACATGTTTTCATCACTTGGTCTTCAGTGAAGACCTGTTTGGCTAAAGATATTCGGTGTCAAAGATGGATATAATGCGACCAAAGCTACAGAGAATCGGAAACATGTGTTTCCGAAGACTCGACATTCCCGATGATGGAGTGGTCGATGACCTGACGGAACTGTCTTACGGGCCAAAAGTCAGACCAAAGGCCAACATCAGCTCATTTGGCGATAATGTCCAAGAAATCAAACAATCGGTTCCATCAAAACTTTCTATCGATGCTTTAGAAGCCAATGAAGATCTCAAGACATATGAAGAAATTATTGACAATAAATACGACATCAAAGACATTAGTGACGGAAAAGGCGTCCGATTTAAGGCCGAAATGAAAATCGCGAAGTATTTCCATAAATTCATTATCGGTCAGAACGGAAGTAAAAAAAATGAGATCGAAAACATGAGCCGAACCCGAATTTTCGTCCCGACTGTCAATGATTTGACCAGTTCTGTGGTCATCAGCGGTAACAACGAAAACGATATCTTGTATGCGATCAATAGGATTAATGGAATCATTGAATACTCAAGAAATAAGAGTGATTTCACTCACTTTTTGTCCATTCCTTTCAATCAAAAGCCAATCCGCGATCAATTCGCGAACTTCAAGACCGAAGTTCTTAAGTTATATCAGAGTAAGTCTGCGGTAATCGACAAATCACTGTTTCAGGACAGCCGTAAACTTCACTTAACTATTTCCCCTCTTCTTCTGACCGATCAAAACGAAAGAAGAATTGCTGCCGAGATTCTGACCGACTCTCACAACAGATTCATTAAACCGCTGACAAACGGAAACCCGATTAAAGTGAAACTCGAAGGCATTGATTACATGAACGACGACCCGACACAAGTGAATGTCCTCTACGCCAAAGTTACCGACATATCAGACAAACCATATTTGATCCAAATTACAAATCATTTGTTCGACCGCTTCCAAGAGAGCGGACTTATGGTCAGAAACAAAGAGTTTAGTACCGAATCAAAAGTGAAGATTCACGTGACTCTCATGAACACAACGTTTCTTCAGACGGAAGAGTCGGTTAATCGCGGCAGAGGTCGTCGGTATAGCCCTCGACAGTCCTTCGACGCCTCACCCATAATGGAAAAGTTGAAGGATTATTGTTTCGGTGAGATTACAGTCGACACAATCGAGATATCGATCCGACACACGTCTCGCGGTAAAGATGGCTATTATTCACATTCACACAGAATAGAACTCTTAACTGAATTGTGAAACACTTCCTCTTTATTGACATTTATTTATTGCTATAAATAATAATAATTTAATTGTATTTTATATTTGATATATAACTCGAGAATTTTTGGCAAATAAATAAAGTGATAATTGAATCGAATTAATTGGTTTTAATAGAATTAATGGCTTCGTTTCAATTCAGTTCAATTCAAACAATTGTTTTTTTGGGTGATATAATCAAAGTTCTTGTAATTCATTCATCGAGTTATCAGTTTATGATTACAAAACAGGTTTAAGTCTTTACCACAAACACAGTCTTCAGCGCGATATCAATGAATCGCGAGTGAAATTGCGATATCTCTGGCTTTTATCGCGATATCAAAAAGTTTATTGAAGTGAAGTGAAGTGAATATAAGGCAAACCAAGAGATGACCCAACACTTGGGCGGAGACTATAAAACCCTTTCAACCAATCGCTCAACACTTGATTCAAAGCATTAAAAAAATTCTTATCATTAATCGTGATTTGTGTTAAATTGTTTGGACTTTTGGTACCTTTCGTTACGTTTCTCAGCGATATTTGCCTAAAATTGTGTATTGAATGCAATCAAAAGTGAATTTGAGTTAACCGTTAATAAGCGTTAACTCATTTGAGTTCAGTCATAGTTTGCGATGTTTTGTCTGAGATCTGAAAAACAGTTGATTTCATAGATTTTCGCATTCATTGAGCGATTGATTGCAATCAACGATCGCTTCAATCGTTTACTAAATCAACGTTTAATTGCAATTCATATTAGTTTTGATGTAATTTGTGATCAATTTCTTCAATAATTTGTAAGAAATTGTTTTAAATTAATTATTAAATACTTGAAAACCAAAAACATTCAAACATTGATTAAAAAGTGACGCAAAATAAGACATTTTGTGACAATTGAGTCATTTTTAATGACATTTAAAACAAAACATATTTTATTTACTTTTGGTTTAAATATTATTCAAATTCAATCGTTTTTCTGTCGTTTACTTAATTTGAAGATAAATTTGGATCAAATCTGAGACAATAGTGATGTCGTCAAAGAGTCCGTCGACGCGTCAGTCGAAGACACCTTTGAATCACTTGAACTCAAAGAAGTGGTGTTTTCCGCCGTCACCTCTTCGCCAATCGTTGAGCGGATCCGGCAATGGATCGCCGGGTGTGTCACCACCGAAGAGTCCGGAACCTAATTGTGCCATTTGTTTGGGCAAAATCGAAGACAAGTCATTCACCGACCGATGCTTTCATTGCTTCTGTCGTTTATGTCTCTTCGAATGGGCGAAAGTGAAGGCCGAGTGTCCGGTCTGTCGACAGGCCTTCGAGAAAATTATTTTCAACATCCGAGCGATGGATGATTACGACGAACAGGTCGTCCAAACCACTCACAGACATCGATTCGCGGCCTTCGGCGGCGGTCCCTTCCCTTTCACACCTTTCGTCAATCTGGACGGAAATCCTCGCTTCAGATATCCGACAACTTTGACTCCTCTGAGGAGACGAATGATGGACTTCGAGAGACGATTACAGGTATAACTCATTTGTCGCTAATTTGTTTGTATTTCTTATCTCTTGATCCCTTCCTTCAGATGCAAATACATATGTCTGACTATACGAACACATTTCCCCAATTCATGGAATACATAGAGAACCGTCGGGCCAGAGAGCAACGAATACCTTCAGGCAGTCGACGAAATGCTGCCTTAAGTCATGCCATTCTCAACAATAACAGCCTCCGAAACAGTTCCACGACTCCGATGGAACTCCGGTCCTCTCGTTCGTCAACTATTCCCGCAAATGGAAGACTAACCTTTAGAGATGAGGATCCTATGGTTTCGGGTCAGTCATCGCGACAATGGAGTCCAATCGGAAGCCTTTATCACCCATTGGGTCTGAACCCCTTCGAACTGGACATTTATCCTCCACCTGCCGGTACTTCAGCTCATCGGAGATATGTATACGATTCAGAATTGTATGTCTTAACCAATGGCGACGGCAATACTCATCGGACACGAGAAGTGTCGGCCCGATTCTTCTCTTCGAACCCCGCGTGCACTCATCGATTGATTCCTTGGCTCAATAGAGAACTTAACTCTATTTTGACAAATCAGAGCGAAACTGAAACTTTAATCCCAAGAATAATGAATGCATTGCTTATGTATGACATAACGAGCGTCGGCTTCAAGAAAATCATAGCCCCGTTCACTCTTAACAAAACTGATCACTTCGTTCATGAGTTTTACAACTTTGCCCGAAGTCCTTACGATATGGAACAATACACAAGAATTTCGGTATATGTGCCCAAACATAGAGCAGAAATCGTTAGCTCTGAGCCATTGACGACACCCATTGGCTTTCATGTCGAACCCAATTCGCCCGATCGTTCTTCTCCTGATTCTCTTTCTTCGGGATCAAGTATTGAAATACTGGAAGTGCAATCGAATCGACCCAAAAGAGGAATCGCATCACTCTCTCCGACCCTCAGTCTTAATGTCTATTCTATCGATGGATCAGAGAGTGAAGACTCTACAGAAATACGTCAATTGATAACACCGTCTCCGGTCAACACTCCGTCATTGCCAGGAACTGAAACCATTTCCACTAACGACGTATCCTCTAATCCGACTCCTCTTCCTCGCGGAGATCTTCCGGACGTCAACTTTGGAAACATAGATATTATCGATGACTTTGATAATCCCAAACCCGGAACCAGTGGTCTTCATATGCGAAGTCTCGCACAGACTAAATGGTCTGATAGTGAAACAACTGATGTCGATGTCGGCCAAGAACTGGAAGACGCGATCGCGAGATTCGAAAACCACGGAAGAACTGAAGTGAAACAAGAGAAGAAAGAAGAGCAAAAAGTGGAGTACAATGGAAACGATTCGGACGACAGTTGCTCTTCGGTTCTTATTATTGGTTATGTCAAGCCTTTACACGAAAGAACTCCCGAATTCGTTGATTTAATTTCTTCTGAAGATGAAAATACTAAACAACAGGACAAAAGTGATAATAAAAGTGATCACAAGAGGTCTAAAAGATGTAAACACCGAAAGCGTTCGAACAGAAGATCGCGATCTCGAACTTCGTCTGAAACCCATTCAAAGAGGAAATGCAAACATAAATCTCGAGAAAGAAGTCGCGACAAACACAGACATAAGCATAAGAGACATCACAAACACCATCGCTCTTCTTCGACATCTTCGTCGTCGAGTTATGGAACCAGTTTTGATGAAATGAAACAATTGAACAAAAAATATTGGAAACGAAGAGATCAGTGCAGAGGATATTCAAATTCAGTTCCGAAGAGCAGTTTGTATGACAACCAACACAACGAACAGTCAGTCAGTCCTTCGAGTAATAGAAAAGCAAGACTTTCCACCCCTTCTTCCGTTTGGAGGCCTTCGGGAGGTTTGGGATCAGTTGTGATCCCTAAGCAACCGATTGATGGCCTCTTATTAAAGCCGAAGCATTACTTTGTTTATAGCGATTCCGATTAAATCTTTTCTATCGATGTATTAATTTCTCGATTCTTTAAAATTGAATCAATATTTAAATTTGAGTGCATTTTAAGTGTTATTAAAAATTGTAATTTCTTTATCAATTGTAACAAAACATACAAACAATCTATTTTGGAGTAAATCAATGTCTTCTAAGCCGCTGACCAGTGGACCGATCGGGACGTCAAGACTGGTCTTCAATATCTTCGGATGAAATCCAATTCAAATATATTAATATTCAATCCTTTTTTAGATCCTTTTGATTCAGTTTTCGATTAGTTTTTGTATTTTATATAATAATTAAAATAAAATTTATTTCTATTCAAACGAATCTTAAATCGAAATCTATATAAACGACGCTTTCGTTAAATCTTTATTCAAAAGTCAAAACAAGTTTTCAAATAATGATTAAAATAAAAGAATTTATATTAAAATAGAGTTAACATTGTTTATACATATAGTGAACCTCTATTGTGATCATTACTTCATAATAACCATTACTTCACTAAAATCATTCAATTTTAGCTGAAATTTTACATTTTGTGCTCCGGTTTTGACATTTGGTTCACTATAACCGTTGTTCACTATAAACAATGTAAATAATAGATTTCAATCATTTTCTATAAATAAGTAGTCGAAGAATAAGCAGTTTTTGTGGGCGAAGACGCTTTGCTTCGGGTTCTGGGCTTCGGCTCAAGAGTGCCCTTAAGGTATGCGTAGTCGGACTGCATTCGAGATAACTCTTCGCATGATTTCGACGAAATCTTTTCGCAATAGATTTGTTGGCTAAGAGTGAGAACGACTTCGAGCAGAAAAGTCGCGTTCCTTTCGATGAACTGACGCTCGCCTTTGAATTGTGGGCTTTTGAGTGAAGTCGCGATGTGTTTCATCTGAGCCTTGAATGTCAAGACTAAGGCTTCGATCACTTTTTTTTTGGTCAGAGATGTCGACAGTTTTAGTAAGTCTTTCATTGCATTCAAATATGATTTGGCGAAAGTCGTCGAATTGGAGGTCAGATCCACCCGACAGTCGTCGTAAACGTATTTATCGATCTCCGAAATACCGTTTTCTTTCATGTCTTCCAAGAATTTCGATATTTTCAGTTTGTTTTGAAAGTTTTGTGATAACCACTTGTCCTCTGCGGCTCTCAATTTGATTGCTTCCAACAATTTGTCTCTAATTTCGGTGATAAGTCTCTCGACGTCTGTCTTCAAATGTTTGTCCAAATAAAAGGACAAATCTATTCCAATAGAAGTCTTGAGTTTAGAGCACTGATACCTAACTATAGCCACACATTCGGCGGCTACTGATGGCGACACTTGAGTGGTGAACACATGACGAGAGAAGAGGCCAAAGAAGTGATTGAGTTGATTGTGAGTCCACGACACCAGACATGCCATCGGAAGGGCATTCGATTGGCTTTGAGTCGGAGATAGCTTTTCAGTCCCTAAGTTGTCATTCATTAGAGAAGAGGGAGGAGTCGTCACGACTGAGCCGTTGGACAAAGTGGTCAAATCGAATGCTTTTTGGAACTCTTTAGTAGTTTCGATGACATTATTAAAGAATACAGAACTCATTCTTTTGATGTACTGAAGAGTCGCGCCTTCGATCTTCTGCTGTTTCAGACAGAACTTCAATAAAGCACTTCTTTGGTTCAAAAATAGTTTTGTCGCTAACGAAGACTTTCCAAGTTTTAAAAGCAAACCGACGGCTCGTCTCGAAGATCGCGGACCGGTTTGTAGTGACCGATCGGGTGCTATCTGAAGATCATTAGTGAGGGCATCAATTAGTTCTTTGATTCGGTGTTCAATTCTTAATTTTAAATCGGTTTGCATTATATCATCGCAACACTTGGGGTAAACCGCGAAGTGATCGTTAACTTTGAGCACAAGACCGACCGCGTCCTCAAAATTTCTTTGTGCGATACAGACATCCAAGTCTTCGGGAAGTTCTGTCAACCATTGAGGCACTAATTCTGCATCAGATTCGGCCACTTCTTCGAGAAGTTCTGCCTCTTCGAAAGGGTTCAGTATTGAAGTGTAAGGCCTATCAATGGGAGACATTTGGCTTTTGCCCGCTGGGGTCGGGTTTCCATCGATACTCATGTTTGACATATACATCAAAGAGTCTCTTCGCTGCAAATTCAATGACGCCTTCCTCTGCTTCTTCGCCGACTCGAATGTGTCCAACCATTGAGCCTTTGTTTGCTTAGTGTCCGCGCGAAACACTTTAGTCGTTGGAAACATCAAAATCTTGAACGCGGTCTCGAAGTTGGGATCCTTAACATTGACGACAGCGATGTTATCCAAATCATAGATTGACTGAAACTTATATTTCCGTTGATTTCGGGAACTGTTTGGCGGAAGTATTGTCGAAACGATAAGTCCATCGTTTAAAAGAATAGCGAAAATCGGTTGAATAGGTTTGTAATCAGTTATATCTAATTCCATGAGTTCACCCGAAAACAGAACCGACGCTCGAGTTCTTGTGTCCAGAATACCAGCACTTCCTTCAATTTTGTCCAACAAAGCACTTAACTCTTTGGACACGGACTGACTGACAGAGGAAGCGGTCCTCTCTTTCTCTTTCACTTTGTCGAGCGCTTCCTTCTTCTCGGTTGCGGTCAGACCTGGTCTGTTGCCGCCGATGGACACATCCATGAGAGACGACATCAGGTTCTGTTGATCTGTCAGAAGATGACTCAACTGAAACATTTCACTCTTCAGATGTGATATCTCTTTAGCCGTTTCGATGAAAAGCGAGTAATTCTTGTAAACATTTTTTTTGAGCTGAGAGTTGGTCTCATCGGCCAAACTCTGGACAGATCTTCGGGCACTCAGAAGGGCATCGATGCTGACCGAGGCCTTGGATGTGAGGTCTTTGACGAAGTCTTGCGGATCGAAAGAGACCGAAGACATCTTCGCGGTTGAGATGTCATTCATTTTGTTTTGTTTTGGTTTCAAATCAAAACACTTTAAATCGTTTTAAAACTCCCATAAAATGAGAAATTCTTATGATTTTTATGATTAGACCGAAAACGGACGACAATTACGACAAACATTTGTCGATTAGAGTCAACCAAAAGTGGGATTACTTTCAGACGTAATCTATGGTAAGAAGTGATAAGTTGTGCCGACAGTGAAGTCAAAGACAACTGTTTTGATGACACGTTTGCAAAACAATTGATTCATTTGATTAATGATATTCTTAGTGCTGAAGACTTTGGAGGAAATATCTGAAGACCCGAAACAGTCATCACAAATGTTAACCAAGTTTGAGACAAAGTCTGCGCGAGTCAAAGGAGTGGCCTTTCATCCGAAGAGGCCGTGGGTTTTGGCAACTCTTCACAACGGACTGATCCAGTTATGGGATTATCGGGTCTGCACTCTGATCGACAAATTCGATGAACACGAGGGACCCGTCCGTGGCGTCAACTTTCACAATCAACAGCCATTGTTTGTCTCCGGCGGTGATGACTACAAGATTAAGGTATGATTCAACTCAGAAGCGGTCAGTTTTGATTCAAACGGTTCTCTTGGACTTAGGTCTGGAATTATAAGTCACGGCGATGTATATTCACTCTCTTGGGTCACTTGGACTACATCCGGACCACATTCTTCCATCACGAATATCCATGGATTCTCAGCTGTTCTGATGATCAGACCATCAGAATCTGGAACTGGCAGTCAAGAACTTGCATTTGTGTCTTAACTGGTCATAACCACTATGTTATGAGCGCTCAGTTCCATCCAAGCGATGATTTGGTTGTCTCGGCTTCTTTGGATCAAACCGTTCGAGTTTGGGATATATCCGGCCTCAGGAAAAAGAATGTGGCGCCGGGTCCGGGAGGGCTCGACGATCACCTTCGCAATCCTTCACATACGGACCTATTCGGCTCTTCGGACGCAATCGTGAAGCACGTCCTCGAAGGACACGATCGGGGCGTCAATTGGGCCACATTTCACCCCTCAATGCCTCTCATCGTTTCGGGCGCTGACGACCGACTCATTAAATTATGGCGAATGAATGACTCGAAGGCCTGGGAAGTGGACACATGTCGAGGCCATTACAACAATGTCTCGTGTGTTGTCTTCCATCCTAAACAAGATCTAATTCTGAGTAATTCAGAAGATAAGAGTATCAGAGTATGGGATCTGACCAAAAGAACTTGTCTGAACACATTCCGCCGCGAGAACGACAGGTTCTGGATTATGGTCGCACATCCCTCTCAGAACCTGTTCGCCGCTGGACATGACGGAGGAATGATTGTCTTTAAACTAGAGCGCGAAAGACCTGCGTTTACCGTTCAGAACAATCTTCTCTATTACGTTAAGGAGAACTTCTTGCGCCGACTCGACCTCACGACCGCCAAAGACATACCGTTAATGCAATTGCGAAATCGTGGTCGAAATCCAGTCCACTCTTTGTATTACAATCCGGCGGCAAATGCCATACTTTTGACGACCAGAACCGCAAACTTGGAAAATAGTATTTATGACTTATATGTTGTGCCAAAAGACAGTGACGGACATAATCCGGAATCACCCGAATCTAAGAGGGCTTCGGGTTTGACTGCTGTTTGGATCGCAAGAGACAGGTTCGCAGTCCTCGACAGAACTCATTCAATTGTAGTTAAGAATCTGAAGAACGAAGTGACCAAAAAGCTGACCACTCCTTCTTGCGATGAGATCTTCTATGCGGGCACACGAATGCTGTTATTGCGGGACATCGATGGTCTCATTCTGTTCGATGTACAACAGGGCCGGTCTTTGGCAACAGTTAAGACCCCGAAAGTGAAATTTGTTGTTTGGAATAATGAGATGACAAACGTAGCCATTCTTAGCAAACATCAGATAACTATATGTAATCGACGAATGGATGTCTTGTGTTCGATCACAGAGACAACTAAAGTCAAGTCTGGATCCTGGGATGACTCGGGTGTCCTCATATACACCATTTCCAATCACATCAAATATGCTTTGACTAATGGTGACTACGGAATCATCCGAACCCTTGATCTTCCCATTTATATAACTCGGATTCGAAACAATTCTGTTTATTGTTTGGACAGAGAGGCCAAACCGAAGGTCATGAATATCGATCCAACGGAATATCGGTTCAAATTGGCATTAGTTAACCGAAAGTACGACGAAGTCTTGCATACCGTCAGAACGGCTAAACTCGTCGGTCAGTCAATCATCGCATACCTTCAGAAGAAAGGCTATCCAGAAGTGGCGCTCCATTTCGTCAAAGACCAGAAGACTCGCTTTGCTTTGGCCTTAGAATGTGGTAATATTGAGATCGCTTTAGAGGCCGCCCGCAGTCTCGATGACAAGAACTGTTGGGAACGTCTGGCAGAGGCGGCTCTCCTTCAAGGCAACCATCAGGTCGTGGAAATGGCTTATCAGAGAACAAAGAACTTCGACAAATTAGCCTTTCTTTATGTCGTGACCGGAAATCTTGAGAAGTTGAGGAAAATGATGAAAATCGCAGAAATAAGAAAAGACACTTCGGGTCAGTTCCAAATCGCTTTGTTCTTAGGAGACGTTCACGAGAGGATCAAAATATTGAAGAATTGCGGACAAAACTCTTTGGCCTATCTCTGCGCTCAAACTCATGGCGTTCACGAAGAAGCAAATGCTCTCAAAGAAATTATTGGACCCGACAAACAACTGCCAGAACCTGATCCCAATGCTGTTCTTCTTCAGCCGCCCCCACCAATTGCCCCGTGCGAAGAGAATTGGCCACTTCTGACTGTTTCGCGAGGTTTCTTCGAGGGAGCGATGGCTGCCATTAAAGGAAAAACTGGATTGACTTCTGCTACTGATATCATTGTTGACGATGAAGAAGGCGAAGGTTGGGGCGACGACGCGGAACTGGATCTCGATGAAGACAAAGAAGATGGTGAAAGGGATGACGAGGATGAAGACGGAGAGGGTGAAGGTCCCGGTTGGGAAGTGGATGACTTAGAACTACCCGATTTGGAGCCGTCGGCCACCACTGGAACGGCTGGCGATGAAAATTATTTCGTTCCGCCGACTAAAGGCGTTCCTCCGACTCGTCATTGGGTTAATAATTCGAAACTAGCTGTCGATCATGTATTGGCCGGTTCTTTCGAGTCTGCTTGTCGTCTATTACACGATCAGGTTTTAAATCATTAATTATTATCAATTGTCTAAATCTCTTCTTCAATTTGATCCAAAGGTGGGAGCCGTGAACTTCGAGCCTCTGAAGCCACTTATGTTAATGATATATTCGCGATCGCGGACCGCATATCAAGGCCTCTCATTCCTACCCACGCTCTACGCCTATCCCCAACGCAATTGGCGCGAAAGTGGACCGAAGGCTGGTTTGCCGGCCATAGGGTGTAAACTATCGGATCTGATTCAACGTCTTCAGGCTTGTTATCAATTGACAACTGGCGGTAAATTCCAAGAAGCTGTTGAAAAATTTCGGTCACTGTTGTTGAACGTATTGTTTTTGGTGGCCGATACCAAACAAGACATCGCGGAAGCGCAACAATTGCTGGAAATCTGTCGCGAATACACGTTAGGACTTATGCTAGAAGTTGAGCGCAAATCCCTTCCCAAAGAGACGTTAGACCAGAACAAGAGGTCGTTAGAAATGGCCGCCTATTTCACTCATTGCAAACTACAACCAATACATCAGATCCTCACTCTTAGAACTGCTTTGAATCTATTCTTTAAGATGAAGAACTATCAAACGGCCGGAGCCTTCGCGCGAAGACTTTTAGAGTTGGGGCCAAAAGCCGAAGTCGCGTCTCAGACCAGAAAAATACTTCAGGCCTGCGATAAGACGCCGACCGATGAGCATAAGCTCAACTACGATGAACACAACCCCTTCGCTGTCTGTGCGGCCACTTATAAGCCTATATATAGGGGTAAACCCGAAGAGAAGTGTCCGCTCTGTGACTCTTCTTATTTGCCACAATTCAAAGGAACCCTCTGTAAGGTCTGTACTGTAGCTCAAGTCGGAAAAGACTCGATCGGACTTCGAATAAGTACTCTTCAGTTCAGATGAATTAATCAATTTCTACATTGATTTACGATTCGTTGCTTTTAATTGGATTTTATTTATATATTTTTGTCAT
>JAQGAJ010000495.1:0-14775 GCA_034689365.1 Liebstadia similis | reverse complement strand
TCATTCATAAAACCCTGTCGTAGGTTCAAAAATGGGAAAGCAATGAACAATTAAAAATGCTAATGGGTCAGTTATTTTTTTGACATTATTTTCTACGAGCCTTGGGAGCACTATTAGAGGGGTTATTTCAGTGGTTGCAGGTATATGATCTGAAGCTCGGATCAGATCTGATGTGCAGATGCGAGAGATTATCAGAGTTAGCAGAGTTGACGAGTTTGCTGTTCCACACATCCAGGAATGGGATTCGCCATCGGCTGAAGAGTGTGTCGATTCTTATGTTGGATTGAAAGTAGATTTCTGTATATTTAAAACAAAGCGTTTCTTAAAGCACTTCTTAAAGTGATGTAAGCGAACAGATGTCTCAATCTTCATAACTATCAAATTGGAAGAGTCTTCTCATTTGTCTTCATATGGTTCTCATGGGAATCAATACATATGACACACAATTTCTCATTTTTGAAATAAGCTTAAAATTTTATGTAAATCTTTACCGACAGAAACAGAGCGTTAGTATAGAATGGGTTGGGTTTTGTTATATTTAATCTCCTATACTATAATAATATTTTCCACTATCATCTATATCCTGCTCATCACTAAATTGAATACCAGTGCTAATGGAGTGGACATATATTTTAATAGATCAATAGCGGAATAGAGGGAACGCCTAATTTCACTGATGGCGAGACACAGTTCGCCAGATCACCAAAAAATGCTTACCATTGGGACAACTCTTGGCTCTAATCTCTCCCTTTCTTTCTTAATATAATATAAGAGAGAAATAATAATTTATAATAAGATATGGTTTTGTGTGTAATCATAATCTTTTGTATTCACGAAAAGTCTATTCAAATATTAATTTGAAAATATATTATTTGCTTTTGAATCTAATGCAGAGACGAAGGGAAAGGACTCAATGAAAAAGTAGATCCTATGAAAGGTCACGAAACTAGTGATGAATAAACATTATTAACAGTTATAGTAAAATGAGTTAACTCTAGACTATTAATTAAGTTAGAGATACTAATTAATTATTAAACTAATGATTACTGAAATTAATTAATTTTAAAATATGTTTCGTAACCGATAATTATAGCCAAGAGTTGTTACCCAAAGCCATTTGTGGGCTGAGAGGGATGGGAGGGTTGGTTTAGAACATCGAAGTTCGAGTAAAACTAACATTTTGTTAGCGAAAAAATTTCTAATAAACTAATGTCAAAGCGATGTCTAAACTAAAGCCTCGGGAATGTGAGCACCGGCTGAGGAAAGGCTGTACAGAGCCTGAGCTCTAATGCACGGAAGTGTCATTCAGGGAGTAATGAACACAAAGACAAACGATATTTAGATCTAATCTATTGATTGAGAATAAGCTATAAAAGTATAGCAATAAAGACAATTAATTGTCTCTTTTGGTGTCCAATAGTTTTCAGCTTTTGTCCGCTCACAACACCTCTAATGTCAGTGAAGACGATGACAGCGACGGAGGATTTAGACAGCATTACAAGTCTGGACCCATTAGAGGGTCGGCCGATCACAACAAATACACTCAGTTTAATAATCTAAAGGATAACCACAAAAGATGTGAATACAGAGGTTCTTCTGGAGAACAGTACGAAAGCAATACTCGAGCGAAAGTAAAATTACATCAATCCTATAGTTCCGGATCTCAAGACATCAATAAATCGTCGATTAGAGCATCGATTTATGGATCAACGGTTTGACTAATGATTGGATTTTTATTCAAATATCCGAAACACTAATAATATATTTATAATGAGAGCCATCACTCTATAGGGTCTGCCATACGACTCATCCACCTCTCGCAGTGCCGATGAATTGGCCGACTTCTCTTCGAGTGGCCATCGGATCGTCAGACCCGAGGACTCGTTTGAGATGTCGGGCAAAAAACACGTCTCTTTCGACTCCGGAGACTCTAAAGTGAGAAGAAGTGTGACCTGCAGTTCGGGAATTCACATGAATAGCATCGGTTCGACGTCTCGCCAAAGGGTCGGTCACCGCGATGTGAGTCCGCCATCCAATTCCTGGACATCGATCTCATCGGTCAGACGTGATATGTCACCACCGGTTGCCTCTCAGGAACGACTCTTAGGTCAGTCATACATAATATGTTTGCAGAGATTATTTGGTATTTGTGTTTGAGTTCATATTCAATTAGATTTGTGTTTCGTTGCGTTCACTTGTCGTACAGGTATTTAAATATTACCCGGGATTGAGCCTAATATTGATTATTCATCATATCAGACATCAATCTTCAAAGAGATTTTGTTTCTCAATTATTTTGCTTAACATTACCACGAATTCAAATATAAACCACAAGATTAGACTAATTCTCTCGCGGGAAATATACTGAGAACAGACATAAATAATTAGCTAGATTATTTACTCTGCAATATCACGTTAGATCATTTCAAAAAGGCTTATTAAATATTCATTGTTTGCATTCACTAATGGAAGTCTTGGTAATCCCTGTTTTTAATTTCGATCCCAACTTTTAACTCGCGATCCGAACAGTGATTGCAAATTCAATACTCGAATACGACTCAACCCTCGCAGCGATTCATTATATTTTGCAAGATTTCATTCAATTTTTAGACGCGATCACAATTTTTTGATTGCGTGCATATATTTGATGACCAAGAAGTTTATTGAATTGGATTTTGTTTAGGTTTAGTATTAGATTTAGAGCTCGTTTTCATTTCCAATGAATTTTTATTATTGTTTAGTTTGAGGGTTAATAAAAAGGAAGTGATTTATTTGATTCCATGATTAAATTGCGTCCAAGTATTTCACCTAAATTATAGAACTTCCTGGTAATCGACTAAAGGACTAACGGACTAAAGGCATGCAATAATTGCGAGTCATTTGACTGGAAAATTGAAATATGCTATTATTTACTGAGGAAGGGATGACGAAAGGCTCAGATCAGTGTTTGGCCGCTAATTGTTTACCGACGGCCGAAGACAAGCAAAACAATGTCTGACAAACTGACGGAAAGAGCGGACAATATTTATATTTCATTGCTTTCTTTCATTCGTGTATTGATTTCAAAGCGATTCCTCTCTTCTCAAAGCGAAAGACCAATAATTTTATCGATTTTGAGCTCAGACTCTGTTTTGCTTCAAATCATTTGGTCGTTATATCCCTTTCTCCTATTACTCCTCTCCTCTTATCACAAGTGATATGGATTTTAGTGCTGACTCTTTGCTATTAAATTACTTCAATTCTCTTTCGAATCAATTCTTTCTTTAACTCAAATACTTAACACAAAAATATGTAATAATTTATCGTTAAATAAGGGCTCAAATCGAGTCAAACAGAGGCCAACCCTCCGAAGCAGCCATCAGTCTCTCCGTCCCTATCATACACGCCATCTCTATCGACGCCCTGTCGTCTCGTCAGAAGAGTTATAATGAAGACTCAGGCGACGCAAACCGAGATCACAACTCTGGTCAAGAGCCGGTCCTCCCGATCCATCCCTGCCTACCTAACCCTTTCCCCTCGTTCTTATAACCAGAATATAGTTCAACGCCATAGCTTCGACTTACGGGTGCCGACAACTCCGGTCTCACTCTGCGAATATCATCAAAGAGCTCTCGTCCGACAGACCCAGAGCTGGACTGATCCCAACTATTCGGGAGCGATATCACTGCCATTAGTCAAATCGCGATCCGATCACGGAATCACTATTAATGGCAGATTAGTTGACTTCAGCGATGACGAGCTGATGCAGATCTGCATGACTAGGGATGATAATCAGATCCAGACCTCTGACAATACGCTCAAAGCAATCGATTATATTTGTGATAACCCTATCGACGAACCATTCCTTCAGCCATTGAAGTCTCACATTAAGTCCTATTCAAATGACGAGGTATTCATCACTAGAAAGGAGGCCAAAGATGACGGTTAGTGTGAAATAGCCTTAACCTCGTTAGTGATATCTTCGATCACAGATAACACTTTGTTCGGACGTCTGGTGCGACGCCACTCGGCTATAGCCGACTTAGCTGCCGATCCCTTAGGGGTAGAACTGATAGCATCGCCTCCGCCCGGGTTTAGCGATAAAGAGCTGATCGATGTGAGCGTTGACGACTCGGTCGACAATAATATTAATGATTTGTCGCCAAAGAAGTCAAACTCGTCGTCCAGTCATGCGATGGTGACGGACGAGGGAAGTGACTTAATTTCATCCACAGATATGGATGACCTCCAGTCCAGCGGAAATAATTCCAAAGTAAGACCACTAATGCCTTAACAAGAATATAAATTACAGACATTTATCTTTTTGTTTAATGTCATCTCAGATGACAACCAGTTCTCCAACAATCGTATCAGAGCTTAACCCAGACGTGCCCTTAACGCCACCGATTGGATCAGATCTCTTGTCACTCAAAGGTGATTCACTCGATCGCATTGACCCCTCAAATGACTTCCCAGGACAAGAACCGATGGACTCTCCCATTCTTCGTCTTAAGAGACAGTTGATGGAAGCGCTCATTTCGCCGGACAGCGAATCTTCCAGTTATCAGATAACTTCTTCCACATCGAGTTCAGATCACAAAGGGATAGAAATTCAAACAATGGGTCCGATCGAAAGGTCTCTCGACATAACATTAATCAAAGAGAAGGTTCAATCGAAGAGCGAGAGCGATGATATGCCCACATCTCCTGAGAGCAGTGCTTCGCCACAACTATTGAACACTTCCAGAGTTCTTCAGAGGAAATCTGATCCGACGATTGATGAAAAGACTTATCTTCAGACCGACGAAAGCGTATGTCCGATGATTACGATCATTGATCTCAAATTTATTTCTGATTTGTCCAATAGATGAAAGTCAGGTCCCTTTCAGTTCCAATCCTAAGACGCCCGACAAGTCTTCCTTCAAAGAGACAGCTCTTAAGAGCCGATGAGACGTTCGACATCGAGAGGCGGTCATCGTCTTCATCGGACGCTTCTGTTCCTCGTTCTCCCCGTTCACCCGAATCGGTCGCATCGACTCATTGCGATTCTGATTTATTAGACTTAACTCCAATACAAGAAATCTATTCATCGGATCCGTCGACTACTGTCGAGCCGACGACTGTAGTCGAATCAGTTCCGCAAACAAAGCCAAAGATTCCACCGAAACCAACCTTTTTATCTTCATCTGATCAAAACCAAAATAAATTAGTTTCAGAAATGACTGAACAGATGGATATCACCGAAAAAGAATCGATATCTGAGGCAACGGTAAGCAGTGGTCTAGAGATGGAAGACTTGAAGAATATAATCGCAAAGAAATGTGCGGACAATAAGTCAAAGATTGAAAATGAAACACAAAGTGGAAAATTGATTTCTCACGAAGAATTAGATGAGAATGTGGCCGAAGAGGAAGAGGTTTTAGGAAGTGATCACCCATTGGTGGCCGATATAGCCCTCAGGCGTTCACTTTCAGGGGAATTATCCACTGTTTCCGAAGTGTCAGAAGAGATGAGCAATAATGGTATCGGCGCTCAAAAATCCAATTCTTCCGCAGAGAAAGACATCGATTCTGATGACAAAGAATCAATACCTCGAATGTTCACAATGTCAGCCGATGGTCTGTCTTCTGAGAATATAGCGATCCATTCGGGCGCCACTTCTCCGAGTCTGGCCGACAGCACTACTTCTGGCAGTTTTCTCATCGATTCCAGTATTACAGAACCGTCTTCTGTCAATGAGTTACCGTCGATCGGCCAAACGGCTTCTCTCCCCTGTTTGCCGACACAGACTGTGACCAATGTGACCAAAATAGCATCAGAGGGTGGAATCGGCGGTAAGATTGAACTCTTTTGATGTTAACTCTTATTCAAAATTTATTCATTTAACAGAAATTTGTCCGAAAATCAATTCAAAGACAGAATCGACTGCAGTCACAGATTTGGGTCAAAATGAGTCGACAATTAATAATAAGCCGTACGAACCAATAGTTGGTCAGTTGATTGACTTGACCACCGAGTCTTCTCAGGCCACCGAACGGGACATCGAGAAGTCTGAGTTCTCACTACAACACCAGAGCTCGCAAGACATTGATGAAGAGTCACTGTCTATGGATGCCCTCAATCAAAGTTTATCGTTTATCGAAGAGCCTCAAGAGCCGGATGTGTACAACAAAGTCGATGAAGAACCTCATGAAGACAGTCAAGCCTTTGGTCTGCTTCAGGAAAGCTCTACTTCCGAGAGCACAACAACTCAACAGTTCTCTGATCTCAAGAAAGACGAGACTCCGGAACAGGGTTTGAATGATTGAATCATTAATCTCTTTTAATATTGGTTTCCCTCTCATGTAGTGTCGAGTAAGAGCTCGACAAAGAGCTCGACCAAGAGCTCAACCAAGAGCTCGAACAAGAGCCCGAAGTCAGCCCAAAGGTCATCTTCGGCTAAATTAAGAAACACTCAGAAGAACTCTTCGAGTGAAAGCCAAACACTTCTATCTCAGGAAGAGTTTTATATAATGCAGAGAAGGGCCCGATCTCTGAGCCGGAGTCCGGACACAGCCTTAAACACTTCGGCGCTTAGTCTTCATCACCAATCTTGTAGTCACCATCACTTCACATGCAGTGAGTGCGGAGAGTCAGCCAATCAGCAGACCGTGCCTTCCACTCTAAGGCGATCCCGACTCGAAAGAACTGGTAATTATTTTATTTATTATTATCAAAAATTACTTATCGTTTCGATAAATATCTTATTAAGGAATTCCATATCTTTATCGCAAAGCAATGACAATCGACGACATCTATTTTGATTCAGATGATGATGAAGAAGACGCCGGCGTCCACACAGACAGCTATCGATCCGCTCTCTGGCTCTACATCGGCCGTAAAGAAGAGGCGGTCGTTTGGGGCCATCGGAACCCTTTGAGCGCAAACGGCGATCCATCTCTACCTCGTTCAGAGTCAGATGAAAGTACTCTTTCGGAAAAGGGATTCAGAAAACATTACGAAGCGATAACCCATCGGTTGATTCATAGAAAGGCGTCAATTGAAATGTATAAACGAATACTGAATCGAACTTTTGGTGAGTTCTTCATTAAATTGAGATCAAGTCTTCGATTATCTCTTATTTCTCTTATCGAAAGTCATTGAAAAGGTGTTGACATTAGTCAGAAATAACGGAGAATTCGGTTTCCGTATACACGGAAGTCGTCCGGTTGTGGTGTCGGCCATCGAAAAAGGTATTCCTAAACCATTGGACAACACTTTGACCTTCACTTGTGATTCTAAGGAACGGCAGCTCAAGTAAATGGCTTAGAAGTCGGTGATATCATTGTTACCGTTAATGATACCAATGTATTGGAGGCCTCGCACTCGGAAGTGGTTAAGTTGGCGCACACGGGTATGTCTTAATTGACTCGAATTCATTGGTCTGACTCTTTGCTCTCAAGGCTCGGACACTTTGAAACTCGAAGTGATCTGTACATCGAAGCCCATTAGGAAGAATCAGCCGCCCGTCGAACACGACATCCTAATGAATGGCTATCTCTCCCGACTAACAGATAAGTTAGTCGACAGACAGAGAGAAGACATTCAAACCCGTGGGACCAATAAGTTATGGCGTCGGCGATGGTTTGTTCTTAAGTCAGACTTTTGTCTCTATTGGTATAAAAACCCAAAAGTAAGTCAAATCTGAAAGAAATGAAAATTTATTATAAATCGATATAAACTTTTAGAGCACAGAACCTGTCGGTGCTCTGTCTCTGCACGGATATTGCGCCGGAGTATCTCAGGACAGCATCCATGGACAGCCCTTCGTCTTTCGTTTGGTACGTTACGGAACTCCACAGAAGTATTTCGCCGCTTCTGAAGCCGAGACCGCTGGCCAGTGGGTCAACGCTTTGAACCAATCGGCCACACGTATTAACCAAGTAAGGGCTCCCTCTCTCTCCCTCTCTCTCTACCTCTCTCTCTCTCTCCCTTTCCCTAACTCTCGGTTTAATTATTGAATTAATTGCATAATATATGAGTCTATCCTTCAATTAGTAGATGAAAGAGAAGTCCTTTGATTGCAATAAATTATTCAAATGAGCGAACATTTGTTGTATTGAATGAGAAGAGCAAACAAGAGATGAGACATAGATTGCAATTGACTTTTATGTCTCAATCGGTTTAATTAACTAATTGAATGATAGTATGACATAAATAGATGTAATGAACCAGATCTGCATGAGTTGAACAGTCAGACCATTCACTGAACCCTTTATTGTGTGCTAACCTTTCAGATCGATCCATACATTGACACAACTCTGCATAATATCCATAAAAACCCGCTATCGTTCAAATACCTCGACTGTTATGGATATCTGGGAAAGTTTAGTCGACGTCGCAAAGTGTGGAGACATCGATACTTTGTACTCAAAGACGCCTGTCTTTACTTCTACAGCGACGCCAATTCCAACACAGCTCTTGGTATGTTTGATGTCTCAGCACATCTCCGGTGTGTTTGAGATCAATACTTAATAAGTATTGTTATATCGATCCGAAGGTGTCTTCTATTTGCACGGATATAAAGTACAGTCCTGTTCTATGATCGGAAAGAAACATACTTTTGAAGCCATTCCTCCCGACTCTAAGTGCAGACATCTGTGGCTGTTATCCGACTCGGATGCCGATAAAAAGAGGTAAGTCTTAGACTCTTAGAGAGGAATCAATTGGAAAGTGATATCGATTTCTGTTCGACAGATGGTTAGCGGCGTTGGAGTACTCTATCGACCGATGGATTAGATTGAAGTGAAACTCAAACTCTTTGCCAAAACTCTTACCCAAAGTCTAACCAAAACTCTTAGTCCGCGCTCTTTTAGTATATTTTTAGACAATATTTTTAATGACGAGATAATAATATTTTCGACTTATTGTCAAAACGAAACCCATTTTTAAGCCAAACCACAAATAACTTGTTAATAGTTTTCCAGTTGTCTATGATTGGGATCTAAACCCAGTTTTACTCAACCCTTGGCTCACATGTTGTGTCAAATGGTCTGAGAGCTGACCCTTTGGGCCAAATATTGCCAATAAAAGCAAAACCAATACTTAAACCAATACTAATAGCCATGCAATGAGTGAGCAATTGTTTAACTTTTACTAATACTCGACCAAAACTTTTATATAAATACAAACATTTGTTTTGATAATTAATTGATTGAGAAATTGAGTGAAAATTAAGTATAAATACAATGAATTAATACGAAATGTTAAGTAAAGTAATTGTGAGTAAAGATTGAGATTTGCTATCATTTGTCACTTGAAGTTGAGATTTGATTCGTAGAACTGGATCACCACTTGTGGACACATCTGATTGGCCTGTTTTGCGGGTACGAGGTCTGCAGAGTTGACACCTTTCCACTTGATTAGAAACATCAGTTCCCGAGTCACCGGATTATCGGTAACGCCACAGATCTTCTCGGGTTCCAGTTTACGGTCAAAGCCTCTCAGATCCTTGGGATCAGTTGGTTTCGTCTCTTCGGCCGATTGTTTATTGTCTTCGGGACTCGACTTTTGCTTTTTGTTCGGCTTATTAGTCGACTTCTTATGGCTTTCCGACGACTGCCTTTTAGGCTTCGGTCGCGGCTTTTCGGGTCGACTTTGCTCTTTGGAAGGCACTTCACGGCCAGAAGACGTGTCGGACAAGTCGGCCGCCGAGTGGACAGACTCGGGTCGCGACTGATTCTCGAACTGTAGGATCGCTTCTTGAGATTGGCTGTCCTCAGACAGAGCGGCCATCGATTCCCACGTGTTGTCCACATCGGAAAGGTTTCTCCATTTGACTAAGTATTCAACTTTACCGCAATCGTTGACCCTCTTGTCCACTATCTTCTCGGCGACAAACTCTTCGTCTGCCATCGATAGTCAGATCAGACACCGAAACACCAAAACAATGACGAAATGGTTGACACAAATGAGACAATGATTTTGCGATTATTGTCAATCGTATTGACACTAATTGGACGACCAATTGATTCAATGATAAAACATTTGATTATAAAAACAATTTAATTAATCGATTAAATGATAATTAAATCATAATTTGATTCAAAAACAAACCAAAACTCAAACAAAGGGTTAACGCGTTTTGATTGGCGTTTCGGTCGACTCTCAGCGATGGGCGGAGTCTTTGCTCTGACATATGAGTGACGTCAATGACTGGCACTTCAGTAGTGAATGAATCAAATGGGGAACAAATGTGTGACAATCAGACCAATGGACAGACACACCTGTGCCCCACCACTGGTCCCATACAAGGTCATTGCACAAGGGCATCATCTTGATCAGATTGAGCATTTGAATTAACTAAGTGTTCAGTTGGAAGTGTGTTGAGATGCAAATGAAGAGAATATTCTGGCAGAATCTTCATACACAACTCGAAGAGGGATCGGGAGGAATGGGTCGGACTGGTTGTCCACTCGCGCAGTGTTGTTGCTATTGTATTGAAGCGATTCTTCATTCGTATGGTTAGCGCACACACACTAACATACTCTCGGAATGCCTACAGTTTTGCTATAATTTTTTTCTTCTATTGATTTTCGGATCAATAAAGTGATAGAAACTGTGAGACGAGTGGAGAGGAATGAGAGGACTGAGCGCCCGAACTGGCGATCGATTGCTTGAGTAATCTCTTAGCCATTGATTGCGTTCTATATTCTCATGAATTGACTAAAACTGTGGTTATATTTGAGTGAAATTCACAATTCGTTTAATTTGTTATTAAGTTAACAAAAATAATATTTGATTTATAATAAGCGAAAGACAAAAGCCGTCAAAATGTAAGTAAAATAGTTGTGGTGTGTGTCGGGTGTCGGTAGCGGTCGGGTGTGTAACGACACCAGACATCGCTGTCACCCAAAGTCTGTCAAATGTATTCCCTTTGATGACAATGGTCTGCATCTGTTGTTGTCAAGTGATCCAAACTAAACAAACCAAACTACTTTGTTCCAAATGCCAAATGTCACCTTGCTCATGTTGCTCATGTCACTTTTGTTACCTTTGATGTCCATTCGTTCATTTGCTGTTTGCTCGATCGCTCATCTGCTCAGATGACAGCCTCTCAGAGCACACCATAACATAACCATAACATTGTTTCTCTATATTGTTCTCTAGTTTTAAACCGATTGCCATTTAATAATCAACTAATCCATTGTTTCTCGCATTCAATGGACAGTAAATCGACAAAAATTGAAAGAAAACCTCAAACCTCTGTTAAGGTGCGAGTGATGCCCGAACAGAGCAATGACTACCGGGTAGTCGTGTTCGGCGCCGGAGGGGTCGGCAAGTCTTCGATGGTTCTCCGCTTCGTAAAGGGTATGTAATGTCGGCTCAAATCGACCTTCAATTCCAGTATTAATTCTAAGGCTTTTAACTAGAAATCCATTAATTTCTATATTTGTTTGTTTCATTCAATCAACACATTAAGTCATTTAATTGATTTTGTTTTGCTATTAAATTAATCCGAAGACTAATCTCTTGGTATTCGTAGGCGATATGTGTCTGACATTCGTTAGAATTGAATCGCTTTTAATCGATATTAGTTTCTAATAAATAGTTCATTACTGGAAAACAATTTGCACTCAACTCAAGCGATCGATTCTCTCAACGATAAATCGTTATTTAATCTTATGTTAGATCTGATCATCATTTTTGCTAAATTTAGACATTTATTATCGACTCTAATGGTGACAATTGTAAGGACACTATTAGAAAGCGGACAAAACATCCTCGAAATTGATAACTTAATTGAGTTCACTATTGATTTACCAGTTATTATGTTTGCTTAAATTGGATTCGGTTCGGATTCCCAATTCCAAGAACATAATCTAGGCATCTATTGTGCAATTGTTATTCCCTTCGCTCCATTCTATGTCTTCCCACATACACTCAATCCCGAAATGAAACTATCATTTCAAGCAATCTATCTATCAATGAATAATTCAATTAGATTTTCAGTTGGGATTCAAAGTTGAAAGTTCACACTGGGTTCACAATTCTGATGGTAAACAGATATATGAATAGAGATATAGTTTTACAAAAAGTGTTCCCTTCTGTTCATATCTCATGAGCTGAGCGAACGAAAAAATTGAAATTTGAATCCATTCGTCATCTTTTGACAGTTGTGTTTTAGTTAAGCAAACACTACTAAAACAGTACAAACACGCACAACACACAGCTTCACCTCAACCATTCTCATTTATTATGAAAGAGATGTTCAAAGGGATAGACGTATTCCACGATCTACTCTAAAATATGCAAAAATGATTGAAATTTTTAAAAACCTCGTCCAAAAACCTTTGGGAATGGAATTCTTAGTTTTGATGACAGAATTCTTGTGAACACAATTCCCTCCTTTCCTTCACTCCCTCTCAGAGTCTGTCCATCTCTGTATTCCAAATGTTATGCTAGGCTTCGCTTAATTTAAAGCCATCGCATAAACTCTTGTCCTTTAAGTTCTGGTGTTTATTGAAAAGCGTAAGAAAATAATACACTCTTTTAGTGTTGTATAGACTTTCCTTGACATGAAAAATGACATTCATTTATATTATGCTTTCTTTTATGGCTCTATCGCAAGGTCTTTAGCGGCCGACTCGTGGCAGTAGACTAAGGCCTGAGTTGAGGGCTAATAAAGGGCTTAATGTGTGCCTCGGATTTGATATCAATCATCGATTTAATTGAATTATAACTAAATTGAATGAAACATTTGTATTACTGGTTGTGTAGACACCACTCAAAAGCCACTTCACGGCAATGCATTAATTGATTTCAATTAGGGCTCAGATCAGAGACGTCTGTGTCTGAGTTGAGGCTTGAGTTGAGCTCAACTGAGCTCTGGTCTGCTCTGAATTATGCTCTGCTCGAGACCGATATGAGCCATAAGTCATCTGATATGAGCTCTGATTATATTTAATTATATTTAATTAGATATTAAACACTCGAACCTGATTTATGCCAATGATTGCCTCTGACGACCATTGCCTCCCTTGCCGTCCATTCCCTCCCTTCCATATCAATATCTTAATCGAAATTGAATTAATGTATTGCGAAACGAAACGATAATATCGATGGTTATGTTGTCTGATGTTTGGCAATACGTTTAAATATTTGATGAGAATGACGACCAGAATATGTTCGAGTGTTCACTTCGATCGGCTTATCTTCCCATCGATATTAACATATTATACAATTGCACTCAATCGAGATGTTTATTAATAAATTAGTTCCTGGTAGTGAATTACCAAAGATCAAGGTCGATGGGATTTTCTCAAAATCACACGGGATTTTCAATATCACTAATATCAGAACGAACTTTGTCTTATAATCTTATCGAATAGATCGCTCTTTAAGTATCAAAACTAGCAATAAATATGTTTTTGGACGCGATTCCAAATCCTAGCACTTTATTCGAGGCCAAAATACATATTTTATTGGTTTAACGCTTTTTATTTATACCAAAATCTAGATTTTTATTATACAACAAAATAAAGCGAAAGTATTATTGATTTTGAAGTGGGCTGTAGTGTAAAGTTCAGGCACTGTATCAACAAAATGAATGTTTGAATGTATGTAATTTGAGGAAAGGTATGTTAAGGTAGAGTAGAGATGACAAATGATGAGATTCTTCATTATCCTTCGTCATCCGCGATCGATTGAGTCCGACAACTATTCATTTTCATCAAATTTAAATTTAGTTCACATTTCCATTCAATTCAGATCTCATTTGAATGAAATGAATCAAAAGGATTCACAATATTTGTAAAGACTTTTATTTTGATAAAACATTTTTCCCTTTTATTTGCGTTTGAGTTGAGTCGAGAGTCGTATCGGTTAAGCAATCTCTTTGTAATTTTAACTAAACTAAGAGCTATCACTCGAATCTACATCGACTACAAAATGGGAATAATGTAAAAAGAATGAACAAATATATGACTTCATATAGTGATGTCATTCGTGGTGTTAGAGAAGATATTATTAGTTCCATATGTCTGTTGAGATGTCGATTGCAGTGACAATAACCGAGAGATTTCTAAATGTATTTATATATTTCAACATTTATCAGATATAAGTCAATACATCGCATGCATTATCTCTTATCTCTATATTTAGATACCTATTGACGACAACTTCTTCTAACCTATGCTAACCTACATTTCCCATTTGGTAATTTCCCATTAGGCACATTTCGCGATTCCTATATACCAACGATTGAAGACACGTATAGACAAGTGATATCTTGCAATAAGAATGTTTGTACGCTTCAGATCACAGACACGACGGGTTCGCATCAGTTTCCCGCTATGCAAAGGCTTAACATAACAAAAGGACACGCATTTATGCTCGTCTATAGGTATGACCACTTGGGTGACCACTAGGTGTGACCACTGACCCCAACACTCACTCTCATCCCAATCGGTAGCATAACTTCGAAACAAAGTCTTGAAGAACTGATACCAACATATCGCGAGATAATTGAGGTGAAGGCCGGCGAAGAGAACCTTCCGATAATGTTAGTCGGAAACAAATGTGATGAAGAAAGCACTCGGGAAGTGAACACTGAATACGCCAACGAAATGGTCGCTAAGATACTTAAGGGCTGCGGCTTTATCGAGACGTCCGCCAAGACTGGTCACAATGTTCACGAAGCTTTCCAGGTATTTATATCTCTTTATTAGATCTAGAGTGAGACTTTCTTCCCTTCCCTCGTTTATTTTCCCAAAGTTCCCGGCAATGTTCCCGTGAATCGGGAACTTTGAACTTCGA
>JAQGAJ010000494.1:0-14776 GCA_034689365.1 Liebstadia similis | reverse complement strand
ATCGTTTTTGATATGACTTTAAATTAAAAATATTTTCAAACTTTAATTTCATTAAAACTTGCAATCAATTAATGATCTGAACGTTGACGGCGTCGGCACAGGTCTGAAGGACATCGACCGCTTGTCTCAGTTCCAGATGTATTCGCGTGTCTTTTATCCAATCTTTGGCCACATTTCGAGCCTCACCTCTCAGTTGGTTTGCATACTTGAGAGCCTGTTCGAGGTTATTGTTGTTAAGGCAATATCTCACCCGACAGAGGACATCAAAGGTATCCCAAGAGCTCGGATCCACTTCTTTAGTGCCTTCCAGCTCTTCGCGTGGTATTCGGGAGTCCCAGACCAACATTGATTGGACGTATGACAACAAGTATTGAAAAAGAGATCCGCCGTCTTCGCCGATGAGCGCAACTCTTCGACAATATTTGTCGACTTTATTGAATCTTCTGATCAAATCTGATTCGGTGTAAACTCCACTCTCTTTGACGTCTTGGGGTATGCTTTCGAGCACTGACCTCATCACTGGTCTGTCTTTCAGTGATTCTTGGTTTAGGATTGCATTGATAGCAGATATCTCTTTGTTCAGAGTTATTGGTTCGACATCTGTCAGACCCGAACTATGGTTAAGGGCTTCCCTTAACGACTGACACAACACCCAGAGTTTACGGAACTCATATTGGTCTTTGTCCAACTGTTCCCTCGCTAGTAAACAAATTCAATTTAATGGACATCAAAGTCATTGAAAGAGGCAAACCTTTCAACAATTGGTCCAAGACTTGCAACCTATAGAAGGACTGCGAAAGATCCGACTGATATCGGTTCTGCTCTTCCAGTAGTTTCTCCTCTAATTGGTTGGAATACTCGCGTCTGAGCTGTTGTCTCAAAAAGGTCTTCTGTTCGGCCAAATGGTCGTTAAAAGCAGACAATTGTCGTCTCAATTGGATTTGAGACTCTTTTTCAAACTTCTCTTTTAGTTTTGTTATCTATATTTCATAAGATTCAGAATTAGAGCTCAAAATAGAATCGATTGGAAAAGTGGAACAAAACTAACTTTTCGTTGATATTCGAGTTCAATATCATTGCATCGCTTTTGCAGTTCTTTGAGCCTCTCGTCATCTGTGGGCAGAATATTCATCAGTTCTTCTTTGAGCTTATCCTTGGCTATAGACAGGTCTATGTCTTGCACGGGATCTTCAGTAGGAGCCGGCGGCTCATCATTGGTCTTGTCTTCAACATTATTGTCGGATAACCCAAACCTATATTCCTTTTCATTGGGCGCGTCTTTGACCGAACTCTCGGTCTTTTTGTCGACATTCGGTACATCTTTAGCCGAATCACTACTAGTGTTGGTCTTATTCTCAACACTTTTATTAGTTTTGGTAGGATTTATGTTCAATTGCGGTGAGCTATCGATTCTGTCCTTCCTCTTAGCCATAAAACTAGTTTCCAATGATTTGTCTTTGGAGTCGGTAAGAGACGGAAGTTTGTGATCAGGTCTTTGTGTGTTCGGTCCCAACAGAGAGTCCAACAACTTATCTGAATATGGGATCGAGTCCTCGACCTTAAGTCTGAATTGTGGGTCATATTTGGCGTACCCGATGGCCAGACCGCCGACGACTGCCACGGAAGAGCCCACTATGAGACCCACTTTGGCCGGACTGCTGCCGAAAGTCAATAAACTTTAGGATCAAATCACTCATCAATTGATATCAAACCTCTTCTGTCCATCAGATGAGTAGTTTCGAAGACATGGATTGCGATTAGTTTTGGAGATATTCGGTAAAAGCTATGAAAAGATAAATTTGATGATAAAATACGAGCAAAACATCGACTGAATTACCGATGAATTCTTGAATTTAAGGGCCGAACGTAACATCTTCTCAGTGGTCAATAGCTCGGAGTCGAGTCAATCGGTTTGTTTACAAGTGAACTAAGCTCGAGATCATCTGATGGTCACAACCGATGGATAATCAGAAGAACCGGTTCATCAAAACTGAGTCCAAATATGATCTTCACCTTTAAAATTCACTTTTCAACAGAGGTCTCAACGGTCGCCAAAACTAATCAACACTTTTGCCACAAATTATCGCTCAAAACATTTCCTCACGAAAGACAAACAAACAGAATCTGATTCAAACCTAATCCAAACAATTGGATCAATTGGTGATCTTCAGACCCGACCCGACCGAACCCTGTGTGGTGTCCAACGGGTGTCCGACTTAGGCGTCGATCTCTAACCCAAGCAATCGATTGTCAGCTGTTTATAAGTTTTCTCTGAAATCAGTAAAAACAGTGAAAAAGCTTTGATTTTAATGTCAATTAAATTAATGAAATGTTAATTAAGTCATCGCTAGAATTGTGTCCAATCGTGTGATAATAGCCGTCACAGCTGTCCATATGAGCCAATGGGTGGATGTCTTGGATCGCGAAGAAGCCGTCCATCGAGTGGTGACTCTCAGAACAGTCAAATTCACGGCAACGGTATGTCTGACAGAGAGAGTGAACGCCATTTCACTCATATCTAAGTCTTATCTCAATTGCAATTCACTGATCACTCAAACTATTGATCGCTATTTAACTTCCGATACCTTTCCGTTAGTATCGATCGGAAAGAATCAGCCATTGAAACACGAGAAACTCAAGTGGAAGAGGTATGCCTTCCCATCACCCGACCCGACCCTTACTCACACCAACCCTTGACCTCAAACCCTTGTCTCACACTTTCTCTCTTCGGCCGACCGTTAACCTCATGTGTCGACAGTGACGTCCCGTTAACTGATGGGCAGCTGAGGAGCAAAAGGGATGAGTTCTGGGATACGGCCCCAGCCTTTGAGGTAAACACCGATTCTGTTAATCAATATCTTTTGATTGATTGCCATTGGTTTTGAACCGAAGGGCCGCAAAGAGATTTGGGACGCCCTGAAAGCCGCGGCCTTTGCGGCCGAAACCAACGATTATGCGTTAGCGCAGGCTATCATCGACGGCGCAAACATTTCATTGCCTAATGGTTTGCCGCCCATTGTTTCAACGGTTCCCTAACTGTCTGTCTGTTCCCAAATTGCAGGAACTCTTCTCGACTGTTATGACGAGTTGGGTAACCGATACCAACTCCCAATCTATTGCCTGAGCGCACCAATCAATTTGATTGAGGAGAGCAGTGACTCGGAATCGCCATCGCCTGAGAGCGAACCGATCGGCTCCGCGGCCGGCGGTGAAGAACTATTTCTGAAGTTCCGAATCAGTCCGTCGTGTAATGACGTAAAAATGGCGGTCCTCTCGAAGGAAACCGTCTTAAGTGCTAAGAAGAAGTTGTCAGTCCTCGAGAACATTGAAACTTCTCGACAAAGGTTTGTCTGAATTTATTGCTCGATCATCGAGTCGTTCCTCTGATATATGTCTTACGTAATAGGAAAATGTTATTAATGTGAAGGTTAGTTAGCTTTTGGACAGTGATTGGCCAGCCTTTGGTCACGAATGAGGAAACCTAGTTCTCTATCAATGCAAACACTTTTCCGGTCCATATATCCTCTTGTAATCCCTCTCTGAAGAACTCGAGTACTTCAATATCTATATATGACTTGAAGACAAGAGCAGACAATTTATGGCAGACTAGCTGTCAATCGAATAAGGTTTGAATTGTGTTTGGTATCTAATCAATGCAATCAATGTAAATATAGCTTTTAATCTAGGCTTAATCTCTTCAATTATATCCAGATTTTTAATATCATACCAATCATTATATGACTATTCGAGCAATGAATTAGCAATTTATGAATATTCCGGTGAAGTTTGCGTTTGTGTGTTGACTCGAGTGAGGTCTGGATTCGCACCGAAACCAGTGTTAAGATATGCGAGCAATCGATCGGCTGATCGTTGATATAACTAATTGCTTGACATTTCAGGTGGTTTTTCGGCGGCAGACTATTGAGTGATAAACTGAGGATAGAAGACGTGAAACTGCAGTCAGGGTTCGTCGTTCAGGTCATACTGTCTTCGCCGCAGTCCGGAGACCATTGAGCGGACTCTTCTGTGGCGACACTACTGTTCATCCACTCATTCAAGTCATTAACTGAGCGCTACTTTTATGATCTGTGATATAAAGACGAGTAAAATATAGTAATGAATATTGAAATACAATTACAATTAACGACTAATCGGATACATATTTGAGAGGAGACGCGAATTTATTTTACTTAAGAAGAAGTGGCCATCGGTTCTAATCTGTTCTCGACTTTGTTTTTCTACTCATTTATTGTGAAAAAACAAATTCATTCCAAAAGTGACAAAATGTTTATCAATATTTGCTTTTCTTTACGGCATAAGAATTGAAGCAAAATTGAAGTGTTTTTGAGCCCCAAAACTCACGACCGGCACAAATACACGACCAGAGCCGACAGGCCTTCGACTAAAAGCAAAATTCTTGCCTTCATTTTATTAATATTATGTAAATTTGATTATTATTTTATTGTTTATCTCTGTTTTGGTTATTATTATTATTTGCGGACAACTTTCGCATCAATTTATAAGACATTCATTCATTAAAGTTATTATTTCTAGAGTTTCGATCGATTAATAGGTTTTTATGTTTGAATACAAATCGAAATATTCGTATCAAATGATTCTGATATTGATTTGTGTTCACTATTATTATAGTTATTATTATTATTACCACAAATAAAAGCAATGAATGCCTAAAACGCGATATCTTTTTGACAATTTTCACAATATTTCTAAACAAAAATCAAATAAACTCAGATTTCAACCAAGTTTGTCGACATTTTCTGAATAGGGATTGGGTGTCAATGCCATTGTGCCACTACCATCATCACCATGATGGTAATGCTCAATTTGATAGATAATTAAAACTGACTAATTTATACCTTACTTTGTATATCGCGATCAAACGCTACAATTGATTCACTTCAAGTCATTAACACAACCATTGCTTTTATGATCTGCGATATGAAAATCGATTAAAATATAATTGTTTAACGAATTATATGAACTAGAAGTCAGACCATTGGGTTTAATCTTGCAATTTAAACTGATCAAGGTCAATTTTGTAATGATAAACCCAAACCCATTATCATAAAGATGATATCAAATATTTGTATTATTTAACAAGATGATTCCTATCACATGAAACTTTATTTGTCATCAAACTTTGGTTAATTCAACGAATTCTTCAGATTGTTTAACGAAATCGATCCGATAAGCAGTTCCAACGAGTTCTTGTAGTCCGTTGGCAAAGATGTTTCGTCTGGTCATGTGATTAGCTATCAATTGATTGTTGGACTGGTCGGGGAGTCGGCGCGAGTGCACAGTCTGTTAAGCAGTTGTGTGCAGGTAAGTTCCCATATTGAATTACCTGCGGCACTACTACTTAGAAGTCTGGCATCGGGTGTCGGCTCTGGAGTCGAAGTTGCCGTCGCTCGCAATGAATGCCACAAATGTTTAGTTCAATAATCAATTGTAATACTATTCCCAATCGATCTTCGCCTTCGCCACTGAGAGCTCGGGTCCAATGGTCACAACAAATGAACTTTTTCTCAAAAAAAAACTGATCCTCTTATCAGAGACGAGAAAACGCGTTAAATTTCTTAAACGGTTTTAATCGTTTAAATATTTGAAATGTTAATAAACCTTTTGAAAAGTAATTTAACGTTTCCTCTGATAACAAGATGTTATGACTAGGGCTGCAAAAAGAGATGATTTTCCGTTTAGAAATGCGCAAACAAATTCAAAACTCGATCTAACCATAAAATACAGATTTGGGTCTTTTCACGAATTATAAAGCATTTAAATTAATCATAAAAATTGTTATTAAAGTTATTAATCGCGTCTCAAGTTTTCCTTAACTAGAAATTCTATAACTATTGAGAGCTCAAACTTTTTATTATCAAAACTAGTCTTCAAGTAAGTAAATGATGAGAGTTTTGCAAAAATAATCTAGATTACAAACTAGATAAACTTGATAATCACTGATTACAAGAATAAAAAAAAGGTTCGACTGAAGGAGAAGGAAAAGTAGAGTCTAGTTATCAACTATTTGTAATTAGCATGATGACCAAGACAAAATGCAGAGCTCAGACGTATGGATGACTACCGAATGACTCTTCACTCATACTTGTCTATCATAAAAAGTTAAGTAAAAGCAATTACTTACTCACCCGCACCGCACAGGCGGACAGTTGTCGGAGTTGTGGTGGTAGTCGTCTAACATGATCTTTGGTTTATGTATGATATGATGTTTACTCAGGTCAGGCCTGCATTTGTTCATTGAATAAATGTGTTTCATTTGGTGTGCATTTGGCGAACCATTCAATAGGTTGTAGTCATTGTACACCTGTTGTACACATTTGGTCGCCTAATGACGCCAATGGCTCTCAATATTGTCTATGAATCTCATTCTATTGCCAACTAATAGACTAAATGGTGGACACTATCTGTTATTAGCTGTCGTTTCATTGGTCTAACCATTCGCTCACACATCCGACTCTGATAACAGTTCTCGTACACCAATCAGACACCAGTTCCTCGATTTTAATATTGAATTTATTTCCGGCGTTTTCACCTGTTTTATTCCAAACGGAATGACTACAACAGTAGTACAACACTGAGCACACCATCGACACAGGCATACAATACCGTTCCGTAGGGTTAGACACATAACCGGCAAAAAAGCGAGTCGAGTGCTCGCGAGTACTGATCCCTTCAATTGGTATCTTCACTGAAGAAACTTAAACACCAATTGAGAGTCTATTCGCTAATCAATTGCCGATAAGACGAACGCAGAGAATATCGATATAAAACTCATTAGAAGTCTATTAAAGATGACTATGACTTGAGATAAAAGTCAAACAAAACTTTTTGCTATTATATCAAAAACTTTTCGTTTCGTATTTCGATTGTAATGAAAGCCTCGAAATTGTATGCAAACGACAGAAAAAGTTGAAATACTTTTGTTATTGTTATCGTCAGTCGTTTTGATTAATCTGTAATTTTTAGTTAATTATGACATTTGTCAGTCGATTCTCGTTTATAGTGTCGCTAACATTGGACTGACTACTGATTAGACAGTTAAGTGAACACAAGTGAGGTCATTCTTCACCATTGATATCGCACACCATATCAGAAGACCTTTTCTCTTCTACTGCTCGTCTCGATTATGATTGCGATAACCGTTTACCGAACAGAATATTGCGATTGCATTGACATTAATAAATATAATAAACACTTCTCTCGAAATACAATTCAATATTAGTGGCAAATCGTGAGTACATTTATAACCGATTGTCGATTACAAACAACTATTAACTCATTGCTCACCTGTTGTTCAGTAAATAGTTTAATCATTTTTCAAGAGTCAGTCCGTTATATGGAAAGCAATTCACACAATGGGTTCACCTTTTTATCAACTGATATATCTCTTTCTCTCTAATGTCTAATAAGTTTTGTCGCAATTCTCTCTCGTATTCACTCATTTATTTAATAAATGTATAAATTGTTTGCAATAAATATTCATATCATTAGAGTTTTAGGAAAATTACTATTTTTACACCAATATTGAAGTCTTTGAAGTTTCAAATCTAAAGAATTCTGTATCTATTTGAAGGAACTTCAGTCAAAAGGAACTTGATTAGTTTGCATTTCATATTGTTGCATGCTCAATATTTATTAGAAAAGTCAAAGAACTTGTATCTAGTTCATAATATTAATGAACAAGAATCTAGTAGAATATCTAACCTGCAACTGCTTCTGAAGTGTATATTTAAATCTTGATAAGTCTTACTTATAAATAGAAAAGTTTATTTAATTATATTAAACATGTCTTAATAGATAAGAGAGTGATCGAGAGATTCTATGTTTATCCCGATTATCGATTCGAATATTAAATTCAATGAAAATTACGAATCAAGTATTTATTAATCGTAAACAATTTGCAATTTTATCAATTTTATTTAAACTCGGATAACATTTCACGCATTTTTCCCAAATGGTATTCGAGTTTTGTTTTAAGAGCTGACAAAACAACTCAAATGCTTTCAATCGTACAATAGTTTTAACAAAAAACGGCAACTTTTCAGTCGAGGGTAGGAAAAGGTGGAAAATTTTGGTAAACCAATCGATGTCTAAACTGAGTGCAGAAATGCGATCATTATTTGAGAGCCATTGTCGACGATGCTTCTACTGTTCCCCTGTTGTTCCCCTTGTGCCTAATGTTCCAATGGTTCACTCATATGCCCATTGAGACAATTAATTAGTTCTATTTGTTCAGCTCTTTGTGTCAAACCATACAAACCATTGAAACGATTCTAATTCACTAACTGTTCAAACCTTTGCAATCATAGACAGACTTCAACCCAATTCTCAATTTGTTTTACAACTAATTCAAAAATAGTGTCAAATGTTATACAAACTTGTCATCAGTTGTGCCCAAAAAGCGAACAAAAGAGTAGATTAAAAGAGCGATTGACTCACCTTTGGGTCGGAGATAGCGTTCGGGACGGGTTTGCGGTCCGGTGTTTGGTCGGGTGTTGGCGGCGGTGTTGGCAATGCTTTGCAGTGCACGATATAATGAGCGTTCGTCCAACCGATTGACGCCCATTATAACGGTCACAATAAAGATATGCAACAGTAATGACGGGTCCGACCACTCACTACCGCAACCACAGACTGAATGATGAATATAGCGCTTACCTGTCGATCGAGTGGTCACTCTGTGCCCAAACGCGAGTCAACCGTACGACTGGAGTGCCTGAGCTCTGGACTGATTGCAGTCTTCAGAGCTTAAGCCCTCATATTTGCAATTAAAACAAAGCAATTGTCTGTCAGAGCAGAGCAGAGCCCGTATTGTTAATGAATATTAGAATCGGAGAACAAGTGAAGCAAAAGCACACGTGATATATACGGTAAAAGAGGATCGAAACCAATCCTAATAAGAGCCGTCCATATGTGGTCTGACCTGTGCTGTCATGAATGCAATTCCGAACCACATGTTCGCAGCTTTTAGTCTAACTTTAGGATCTGTTTTGTGACATCTCTGCCATCGTTTTATCTCTCTCTGCAATACCGCACCAGAAATGCCACAAATGATCGCTCGGGTGTCGACCACTGAAGTCCAGTGGATATCATTCGACTCCTCTTAACTCGGCTTCTCATAGACGAGTCAATACTTTCTTAGACTGACTTTAAATCAACGAAAAGATAATAAAAAATAGTAGAATTAACTCGAATTATGTTCGAGAAAATGTTAAAATTTCATTAATCGAGGTTACATTTCATCTGTCATAACATCTGGTAATAGAAATAATTCATTCACTCTTCAGACGAAATTCAATTAAAAGGCAATAAATAATAAAATATTAAAAAATTCTAAATTTTAATGAATTTATTTTTTGCTTTAATTATTTAATTCAAATCTATAGTACAGTAATCGCAACAATCGTTGGCTGAAAGTCCAACAGAAGAGTAGTATCGGATGTATTAGCTCTTTATTAGATATCTTATAATTGAATTTATTTGAATTGTAAACCAAAATGAAACCTTGAACATTTGAAAGTAACAAGTTAAACTCTAAAACAATTTATACAATAGAAGTTTCACTTTTGTTTAATCAAAAAATTGGCATAAAATCTATAAAAGCTTATGATAGAGAACAAGAGTATATGAAAAGGTCGAGTATTTTAACGACTGATTGGTTGGTATAAACTTTGTTTGGGCTCTGTTTCTGATACTTTTGCCCGCATTCGCGACAGACCTCGCGATAACACTTTCTGCAGATGTTTCCCAAAAACTAATAAACTGATAGTAATTAATATCCCAATAGATATGTATTGCAATCAAACTAATCGTTTGCCTCACTCTCAGAGCCGTCCCTCTAATTGAATATCAAGTCCTTATAGTTATTAAGCAAATAGACGAGAGTCACTCTGCAGTTGGTCGTCGACCGGACCACTGTTGCCCTGTCGGCCCTCTCGAAGTTGCTCTTGACCTGTGCGGACACAACACTGACAGTGGTCTCATTGCACAACCGGAAAATGCATACCATTTCGAAGTACTTGCCGTCACTCAGACACAGACACCGGAGTCGCAAACATTTCATTCTTATGGCATCTGTTTTGACAAACATTTCGATTAGACATTCAATCAAACATTGAATCGATTGAAAGCTACGGACCGACAGCTTTACTGCTTCTGTCGGAGAACCGAAGTGTCTCTGAGTCCCAACGGATCTCTAGTCTCTCGATTTGGTGACAATTGTTGGCAATCGAGTCGATCAGTGAATCGACGTGAATCTTCTGATAGATCTTTTGACAACAACCCTCTGGCATTCCCATTATTAGAATTCTGTTTATTCAAAATTGGTATATATATATTATAAATCACCTAGATTAGATTATATGAAAAACTCACTTAATGTTCTTAAGCCAGGGCAGGACAGACACCCAAAACGATTCTGTGAGATGAGGTAATCCGGATAACTGTAATCCTCTAAGCATTGGTGACTGTATTTTAAGGAACTTCAGTAGCACTTCATCCGAAATGTTTTCGTTTCGGTCCAAATCCAGAGCTATCAGACTCTTTGCGTTTCCCTTTTCCATAAACTCATACAAAACCAAATCAGTGAAGCAGTCCTGTTGTCCGGCACTTAAGTACCGGAGGGTTTGTATCCGACATAAGACATCAATCAGACATTCGGTCGACAATTCTGTTGCCGTTATATCCAACTCCTGAAGGCATGTCTTCTCCCACTCGACGGCCATCATATGTTCGCTCTGGAGATCTAATATCGAGTTATAGATTAGATATAAAATCAGAACTCTTGGTCTCAATACTCGTGTGTTGCATAAGAAGACATCGAAGTCTTTTGCATCGAAAGAACAGAAGCTTAAGAGTACTTCCGGTGAATTTGGTGCAGAAGTTGAGGGCCAGACACTCGAGTTGAATACAATTACTGCTGAGGGACTCGACGTGACTGTCGTCCACGAAATTAATCCCAAAGAGATTGACTACTCTGAGGTTGGGAACAGCGCTCTTCAGTTTGTGAATGTTTACCACTTCGTAGATCTCTTCCTCCTCTTCTTCAACGGCCTTCTCGTAAGTGCCGACTAAATGCAAAACTTCTAATCCATTAATGAAATTATAAATTTTTCTCATAAAGCCTTCCATAAAAATCACTTCAGACAAACAGATAGTCATTGTTCGCAATTTTGTCGGAAAGGAATTCAAATCATTGAAGTCATGCAATTGCATAGCCGTCGAGAAGTCCAGTAACATATTGGTCAGGTTCGGACACTTCATAGCCAGCTCGTGAAGAACTGTATGAGTGATCAGTTCGATCGGCAGCTCTATATACCGAAGGGATGGACCTGAAGATGGAGTGATGGTTGAAGTGATTACTATATATTTAATTCATTTTGAATTCGATTACAGACCAAAACGAATCGAAATGAGAGCTAAAAGCGATTCAATGCTCGTCACGTGAAGGCCCGACACTTCTGGTCGGAGTGAGACCTGTGTCCACAGTTTCGAATCGCATGATATGATCCGCCACTTCTTGCAAACTCGTGCCAAACGAGACACTTCTTTGATCGGCAAATAAGTGAATATTTTTAGCAAAATTCTATCGGGAAGTCTGTCCAATGTCTGCAAGATTGTAGTGAACAGGGTTTGAGTGTTTCAACAAATTAGGTAATTGGGGTTGAGGTTAGTCAGCAATTCTCCATCGGTTTCACTGTTTGATTAAATAAAATTCGATAGGTTGTGATTATCTCTAACTTATCTAGATCATGTCCAGGTGGGTCAGGCCTACCGTGTGGTGAGAGACGGGTACATTCTTGACATGGGCACTGCCTCCCTGTTGACTCGACTCTTTGATGTTGGCGAGAGCCGCCGACGAGACGTCTTGGGTGACGGCCCACATTGAAAGCCTTCTATCCATTCCTCTCTGCACTCGCTTTTATAGTCGAACAGAAAGGGCTGACAAAAGGGGGAAATCAGTGAAACGACATTAAATTATATGATATCTTAAAACAAAATTTTATTTTCAGTTATCGTCCAAAACACTGGATTTAAAGGACTTTTTATCGTCTATTTTCAGAGATTCTATTATTAGATCAGAGTTTGGGAGTAATCCATACTTTGGAATGGATTTGAGAAATAGTTTTGATGTTTATTATCACTACTTATCTCTCATCAGAGAAAATGTTTTAATCGCTTCACTGAAAGCATGAATATTGAAAAATGTAATCTTTTTGATTGACATCCGATCTGAGATTCGAGATTACATTTTGTTTGGTGTCATCACAATCAAGGTATCGATCATTATTGAGGTATCGATACCTTCACCTACACATTCACCTACCGATTCGTCTCCTGTTCTCAACATAGTTCTTGCATTGTTGGCAAAGATCCAATCCATTGATTTGTTAGTATTTTGATAGGTATTTCTTAGAAATTATAACTTTTGTTAACTAAGTTTAACATTGATTAAACATTTTTGAGGTTCGATACGATTCGATACCTTCTCAACAAATACCGATGATTATCATCAATAATAAACTACTTAATGATATTTAATATTAAACTTTATCACCATGATCATTGATAACTTTGTTTGAAGACCAGGGATGCCCAAGCTCGACCTACTCAGGGGGGGGAGGGGGGGGTAAGGGATGGAATTTATCGGAAGTCCCGAAATTGGCTTCGGCCGCTTAATCCAGTTAAATTAATGTTAAATTTACCCAAATTAAAAGGACTTTCGATAATTAGCCTTAATTCGGTCTCAATTAAGCATAATTTCTGCTAAATTGTGACTAAATCAAGTTAAATTTAGCTTTAATTCAGTTTAAATCCGGCTTCGCGCCCGCCAAAAAGTCTAGGGGGTCCATTTTTCGCTTCGAGCTCAGGGGGATTTTCGGTCCAAAATTTTTCCAGGTGAGATTTTGGGCTTATCCCTCTTGGGCATTCCTGTTTGAAGACTTAGATTTAGTCAATTTTTAGTCAAAGGATTTAATAAGATCTCAATCGAGACTGAATATCACATTTTAATCTCAACGATAGCGAATCAAATATTTAATTTTAGCATGATAGAATAAAAACATAAAAAGATATGATAATCATATATCAAAGTCTTCATTTGACCAGTTTCTTCATGAGCTTGAGTTCGTGTCCCAACCAAAAGGCCACGGAAATGGTGGTCAGAGCTCCCGCTTGATGTGATGCGGCCAATGGTTTGGGAACGTATAGCAAGAGGTTTGCGATACCGAGTGTTAACTGAGCCAAAGTGGCCAGAAATAGACAGTTGACCGCCAGACGGGTTCGGCCACTCAGCGGTAGTTTCCTTGAGTATAACCAAAGTGCTGTCACCGCACAGAACGCCACTTCACCTAATAATCTGTGCTCGAACTGAACTGTCGTCGCGTTATTGTAGAAATTCTTCCATTTTGGGGACAAACTCATGATATCAGTCGGTATCCATCGGTCGGCAAATTTAGGCCATGAATTATAGACCAGACCGGCGTTCAAACCCGCGACCAATGGACCCGAAAAGGCAGTTAAGATCAATAGACCTTTTGTCAAATGCGCGTATTTCCTGAATTTGATCAGTTGAAGACTTTTGTGGATCTGTTCATCAAATCAATTGATTAAAACAAGAATTGGTCCCAAAATGTCTGACCTGAGAAGGTTTGCTCAGATGCTCTAAACCGGACCAAAACAGAAACGAATAGAAGGTAAAGGCGAGGGCCAAGTGTGCGGCCAACCGAAGGTGACTCACTTTGGGTTCCCTCACGTATACCTCCTTCTCTTCGAGACCACTCTTAACCATATACCATCCCATTAGACCCTTTGGGAAGAAGAGATTTAATCAGTTCTAACATAATCATAATATTTGATGCATACCTGAGCCACCAAAAGGACACTCAGTCTCATAACCCTGGGTTTCATAATTCCCACAAACCATCCCTTATACCAGAAAATGGCGGCCGGAATGAAAAAGATTGCTCCGATGGCCCGACCAATGCTTCGGTGGAAGTACTCCATATACCAAATCCACTTAAACTCTTCTAATGTGATGTCTTTGTTGCGTCTGGAGATGAGGTAAATGTAATCTGTGGTAGAATACGAGATCAAAAGGCCATTACATCTTGAATTCGGGGTATTGTTTATATTTGTCGAACTCCTGTTCCCATTGGGAGGCCGTCAGAGGCGGAAACTCTTTGAACGGATGCCAATCGACTATTGAAAGGCCAGAATTGGTGAGTCGAGTGATGCCGCCAACGACTACCGTTCCGAAGGTCATCCCCGCGCAGGTCATCGCCCATATGCCTACTATCTTACGGGCCTTTTCGGGCAGTTCTTCAGTGATCGGACCATTCGATAGCTTAACTCTTTTGAAGACATTCACTGATCTGAAAAACTTTTATTGGATTAGACTTCGGATGAGATAATCGGGAGATTGTCTTACGTTTGGTCTCAATGTCTGAGATGTAAAGATAGGTCTCGAAGACAATCGACTGACGGCTGTCCGACAGACCACTGATAGCATTGTCTGGCCTTTGATTGCAATCAAAACTTAGTGTTTGTTTACAATTGAAATGATTGAGTGATTGCTTTGTTTTGATCACAAATTACGTAAAGAAATAAACTTTTTATGAATTTGTTTACAGAATATTCTGTTTTATTGATTATTAAACTGATTATCGAATCGCCATTTCGTCCATCATTTGAATCGTTTGACGAATTTCTGTAATTAAAAGACAATTGGAGTGAAAGT
>JAQGAJ010000493.1:0-14795 GCA_034689365.1 Liebstadia similis | reverse complement strand
TTACAATTCTTGAGTAATATGTGAAGAAATAAATGATTATCTCATTTATGGATTTAATAATTAGATTTCAAAACTTGATAACTAAAACTGGAGTAAAAAATAAGAGTATTTTGAATTTATGAAATTGAATTTCGCCAAACGTTAGGTAATAAGCAATCAGTTGATGATTGTTATCACACAAATCGCAAATGAGGTGTGATTTTAAAGTGATTTATGATCTGTTCATTTGACGTCTCATTTTTGTTGAATGGAAAAGATGAAAAGCAAATACATTTAATTGTGAAAATTACAGTTTTGGAAGATTTATTAGGTATTTGAACAAACAATCGATTGATTTATTGTCATTGAAAAATAAAATGATCGATATATAAATCATTTGGGAATAGATTTTCAAATTATCTGTTATTAATGAGAAATTGCAAACAACGGGTCAAATGTTTCGTCTAATTCTGTTATCGATTCTCATTTCTCAATTCATAATTCAAGGTTTGATCGATTGAATGATACTTTTTGTCTAAAGCTTCAAATTATTCAAATTATTTCAGTGCTGTCCGTCTGCACCGCAGCCGATACTCGTTTCTGCAGATCGACGACCCCTCCCGGACCGACTGGAGTTTTCACATACAGTGGATGTGAGCGCTCAGGCCGTCAGAGGAAATGCATGTTCTTATGTGATCCAAATAAGTGCTTAAATGCCTGCAAAAAAGTTAATGGATTTGTTGACGGACAGTGTTTTTATGATACGATCACCACAAACACGGGTTGCATATGCTTTGCCACCAACGATGAGGACAAGAGTGATGACAATAGTGGTACCGGAACAGCAAACAAGGCCGCGGCTAATTGATCGCACTCTACGAGAAATCAAAAGACCGAGAATCTCTTGATAACTAGTTTTGTCAGCTTTTGTTTGTTATCTTTAATTCGTTGACGTCTTCCTCAGTCATTAAGAAGGATAGACAAAAATTATTCCTATCTTTCGATTTGCAAACATTTTTCTAATCTTCAAATCGACAATTTTTTCGAGCATTGATATACTTTTGTTGAAATTAATAATTCAAATGAGAATTTACTAAACTTATTATGTAAAAGATATTTTAGACAAAAACAGAGACCCATTGAAGTTGATTATCGAACTATAACTTAACTTTTATCAACCAAAACATTTTTATCAACAAATAAAGTCTTAATTCCATTGTCAAGTTCAAGGAATTCATAACTAGACAATCGAGATATCGAAGCACTTCTCCAAGAGATGATCAGTTTGTATAAAACATAAGATCCAGATTCAGACCACTCATTATCCAAATCCTTTGCAAGCAATGGATTTCGAGATTCGCAAAAAATCAGTCATTAGTATCGTTAGTGCAAAGAGTTTAGGGCTAAAGAAGAAGTGGTCGGGTCTTCGCAAGACATGGGATCAATACGTGTATACCATTTGCATTTTGGCCCTTTGTTTCAATTCTGTAAACCTATTCCTGCATTGAAAAGTTGATCACTAATGACTTGATTCCTCTCTGACCGCAGTCTCTCAGTGGAAGTCTATTCTCTGCGGCTTTGGTTGATATGAAGTACTTATTCCATACCTCTCTGAACAACGTCTCATATGTTAACTCATTCCGAAACTTAGGCTTTTTGTTCGGCACTGTCTGTAAGTGTCGGTTCGGACACCCATTCAATTGATCTGATCTCTCAATCCCTTTGACATTATAGTTGGTCTGTTCTATGCCTTCCTTAACCGACAACTGACCATCGCATCCATGTTTTGCGTTTTGGGTGTCTTCACAGCTCTAATGCCCTTTTGCGTCAACCTCTGGCAGCTCTACCTGTGCGCAGTCATCTCTACGACGGGTTCCGGAACTTTTGATGCCGGGGCTATGGCCTGGATGGTAGAGATATGGGGAGAACACAGCGCTCCCGTCCTTCAATTGACAAAAGCAATCGGAGGTCTGGGCGTTATTCTGGCGCCACTTATCGACGAACCGTTCCTCAGAGGAGAAGTCAAACTGAAGAATGTGACAGAATTTCATAATAATGCAACCATGATACAACTTGAAACCGATAAACTCAACTACTCTATAGACAGGACAGGACTCAAGATTCCATTCATAGTGGGCGGCGTTCTCGCCCTCATTGGTATGTCAAACAATTGTATTTCTAACAAAATAATCATAATTTCCCTCTAAGTTCCAATTGTCCTGTTTGTGATGTACTTCGTCAAGAAATACAGACCTCCTTTGCCTTCAAAAGAGAGCGACCACGCGATTGAAGGGAATGGCGATCGGAAGAAGTTTTCCCAGAAAACAAGGGTTATTCTGATAGCAATCTTATCGATAAGTTTAAGTGCAGTCGCGGGTATGGAAATGGCTTACATCGTGTACTGCAGCGCATACTTTCAGGACATTCCGATCCACTTCTCGGCCCAAAAGGCTGCCGAACTGAGTTCCGTGAGTTCGGCCACTTTGTCGATCGGAAAACTCATTTCGGCGTTTATATCGATTAAAGTGATGCCCGAAATAATGATCAGTTATTCGTATGTAATCGTTGCGATTTCCTATGTTATCATTTACATCGGCACAACTACGAGTTGGGTCATATGGTTGGGTAACGCTCTCATAGGGTTCGGTTTCGCCGGTCTTTGGTGTAGTTATTTCTCAATGGTTGACAAACACATCGGACTGACTAACACAATATGTGCTTTACTTCAGGCCATTTCAGCCATTTGTCCAATGATTTCTCCATTCATTTATGGGCCTCTGATAGAGAAGAAGCCGCAGATATTCCTATTGATTCAGTTCGGATACTTTGCTGTCTCTGTCATCTCCTTTGCTATGATTGTGATAATCGCCAAAAAATTCAAGAGATCTGACAAACAAAATGATTGTAATTTAGTCTATCGATTGTAAATGAATTCCATTAAAATAAAAATTTATCATTATTTCAAACAATTTTTATTCAATTATTTATAGATCGGATTGTATTAACAGATTATTTTACAAATTCTAAATCATTTTTAGACTTTCCTCTTGAAAGTGACCAAAAATTTGAGGGAATTATCAAATAAATTGATTTAAAATAACTTTATCTCGATTTTTACCTTTTGCACAATAATCATATAGTTGTTTCAATTTGCTCATAACCTTGCAATGAACTCAAACAAACCATTTCTATGCTATTACTACTGAAAACATCTCTTTGAGAGGAATCTTCAGAATCAGATCTAATCAAAAGAGTACCGAACAGTGACAGTAATCTCTTCACCGGATTCTACCGGAGTTTGAATAACCTTTTTGTACTGACATCTCATGCTTTATAAGTGCCATCACCTCAAGACTGGGGGTCAGTATTACATCGGGAATAAAGTTCGGGAATTCAAAACATTCGTCGTTCAGACGATAAGACAATAATTATCTTTAAAAAGTTTTAGAACTTATGTTAAAACCGATTTATCTATTGTTTCGAAGAGTGGTTCCGATAAAAAACAAGCATTTCGTTGGCCGACGACAAGTGTTTTATCGGATTTCAAGAACCTATCGGTAAAACATTGATCTGACACTTGTCTGAATCGATAAACAAATCCCAAACCCAATTACCTCGCAATTACTAATAACCTATATTGAAGATATCCGACAATCTTCATGTGGTAGAAGACTTTTATCGCTTCCAATGGGTTAACCTCACAAATAATGACAAACAATGCTAATTCAGAACAAATAAGGCCAACTAATGCCACTGCAAACAATCTTACGTCTGTATTCGCAAGATTATATAAATTCTAAGCAAATCTTCGCAAACACACCAATGAGAACATAGTTTTTATAATCACAAAACAATGGCCTAAAAGAATCTTCAGTATAGCCATGTTGTTTCTGGTCGATGATCGAGTGCTTCGGCGATAGTAACCAAATGATAACATGATTTGTAATCTCGAATAAAAGCCTAAATTAATTGTTCGCTTTTAGTATTCTTGAGTGGAATTCCAAACAAAATGGACGCAAATTTTAGGAAGAATTCGATAATTAGTCATAACTTGAAATATTTGTTCGAAAAGAAAGAGAAGAGGAATATTCTTGGTGATATATGGAAACAATGGGACAAATATATCTACACGATGGCCATTCTTGTCATGTATTTCAATTATGTAAATATTCATCTTTTAATTGAATCGAATTAATCGAAAATCATATTAAGGGTCTGGTAGTCAGTGTATTCCCGCCGGCGATGGTCGACATGAAGTACATGTTCGGCACTTCAATGAGTTTAATCAATTATGTCAATACATTCAATAGCCTGGGATATATGATTGGCTCTCTGGGTAATAATGATGTCTTTGATCATGTCTTGTTAAACTATTCAATTATCAGGTGGATTCCTATACGTTTACATCAATCGACAATTAACATTCATCATTCTCTGTTCCATTTTGGCCATATTCACGGCAGTCATACCATTCTGCACGAGTCTGTGGCAGATCTACTTGTGTTCTGTGGTGTCTCAGTTGGGTGTCGGAGCCTTCGACAGCGGTAACAGTATGTGGGTCGTCGAGATGTGGCAGAGGACAAGTGGTCCCGTCCTCCAGCTCTCCAAAACCACGTATGGCTTCGGAACCATTTTGGCACCACTTATGGCAAAACCATATCTCTTCGGCGAATTGGAAGTCAATAACTCAACTGATTTCATAACTATTAACAACATTACGACAGTTATGACTAAAGATCAGTTAAATTTGTCGATCGAGAGAAGAGATCATTTGAAAATACCATTTCTGATCGCCGGAGGAGTGACTCTGTCGGGTATGAAGTTTGCAACAAATTCTTCACAAACGATGCCATAATGTTCTTGTTTTCTATCATCACTTTTGTAGTTCCAATTGTTTGGCTAATAATGTTTGTGATTAAGCGATACAAAGAACCGGAGACTGAGATTAAAAAGAAAATGAGTCAACAAATGGAGAGTTTCGAAGACTTTTCGAAGCGCGACCTCATCGAGAGGTCACCGAAGGTCAAGTGGGCTCTGATTGGTCTGATCTCCTTCTGTTTGAGCACTTTCGCCGGCCTCGAACTCATCCACTTTTACTATTGTCCGACATATCTTCAGTTACTACCGATTCGGTTGTCAGTGAAGAAAGCGGCAGACATTATGTCAATGATGTCATCGACTTATACCGCGGGTAAACTGGTCTCTGCCTTCATAGCGATCAAAGTAAAGCCTCACATAATGATGTCCTATCACTTCGCGGTAATGTGTGTCGCGTTGGCCGTCATTTTCTTCGGTCAGAACTCGGAACTCATGCTATGGATTGGCAACGGATTGATGGGTCGGTTAAATAGATTTGTCGCTAAATATTGAAAATTATTGTATTATAGGTTTGGGTTTATCAGCCGTTTGGCCCTGTTTTCTGTCTTTCGCCGAAAACTGTTTCGGTCTGTCCAACAAAATCTCATCCATTTTCTCGTTCTTCGGGTCTGTCTGTCCAATAATCTCTCCGTTCATTTGCGGTCCACTAATCGAAGAATATCCCAATATATTCATAATTGTCGAATTCGTCTATTTATCGATGACAATCATATTGTTCGTTATAATTCTTTGTATCGTCAGAAGAGCAACATCTAGTTCTAATGGCAAAACCATTGATAATGTTATTGTAAATATGTAAATAAATAATCTAATCATCAGTGCTTTCATTCAATTGTTATACCGATCGATAAAATTAATTACTTTATTGGGCTTTAATTTAAAATCGAATTATGGGTCAAATAAACGAGTGAAGACTTATTAGTACTTTAATGTTAGTTAATTCGGTGTTTGATCTGATCCGACACATGTTTGACATCTGTTGTGATTTGGTTTGAGTTGAGATTTTCAATTCGTCTAAACAATTATCGTAATCATGATTAAATCAAAAACCAATCTTAGTTACGATACTTTTGAAGATAATTCAGAGATTGATTGCATCGAGGATTCTGATGGTGAAGATTTGACCACCAAATGGGAGAAGTATTGTTGCACTTTAGCTATTCTAATGGAATATATGACAAATGTAAGTCTCCTTTCTATTAAATCTATCTAACATTGCATTTGTATCCGAGGCAATGGTGATCAGTCTCTTCGCTCCCGCGATGGTTGATATCAAATACATATTCCAGACTTCGATAACTGATGTCTCATATGTTTATTCCTTCTTCAGTCTCGGATACATAATCGGGTCATTGGGTGAGTGACCGGTGATGTGCTCTGAATGAAGATATGTTTCTTTCAGTTGGATTCTCATACAAATATGTGGACAAATACAAGATATTGATCCTATTGTCGACGATCCGAACCATTTTCACACTCATTCTTCCATTTTCGCCGTCTTTATGGGTCCTCTATTTGTCGTCATTCGTCGTAAAGCTATGTATATCTGGTTTCGAGTCCGGAACTTATGTAATGATAATCGAAATGTGGAACAAATACTACACTCCAGTCATGCATTCGACTAAATTGATGTATAGCTTGGGTCTGTTGTTGGGCCCAACTCTCGACTCGCCTTTCCTTACGGGCGATGCGACCAAATTCAGAGCCGATGTCGAGTCACTGAACCCAATGACCAGGGATTCTATAAATTACTCGATTGATAGACGAAACAAAATATCGATTCCTTTTATAATCGGAAGCTCATTGACAGCAATCAGTAAGTGATTGGTCTTAACCCCGATCATTGCCTTTTGACCTTTTGAAATACCTTTAGTTCCTTTATGTCTGACCGCATCGTATTGTCTTCGGTCTTATGGTAAGACTGGGGATAATAATAATCGGGATATTTTGAAGAACAATACAAAATGTGAAAATAATGGAACCCATAGTTCCCAATCTCGATCATTTCGATTTATAATGATAATGAGTTTGGCATTTTGTACAATGATCACTAATGGAATGGTCGAATGCCATACCATATACTCCCCGACATATTATCAATACCTGGCGATCGGTATTTCGGCGTCGATGGCCGCGCATATCGTCTCAGTTATGTCAATATTCCACGCCATCGGACGTTTCGTTTCGATCTTCGAGTCAATGGTGATGAGCACCGAGACTATGATAGCTCTTCATCTGACCATATCCTTCATCGCCCTCTCCATACTCTTTCACGGACAGAACAATTTGTCGCTCATTTGGATTGGAAACGCAATGTTAGGTGAGTTGTGATCACCTGTTTATTGTGTGCTTCACATGTTTAATGTATCCCAAGGTTTCGGTAACTCTTCGTTGTGGACATCATTCTTCGTATTTACCGAAAAACACTTGCGATTGACTGAAAACATAACTTCCATTTACTTATTCTTCAATGAATTTCTTTTATTGTTTTTTCCCTTCATTTTGGGTCCACTGATAGAGAGGACACCCGAAGTGGTTCTCAACACCGAACTGATCCTCATTTCGATTAATTGTCTTTTGTTTTTGGTTATTATTATTTTTAAAAATTATTTCTTCGTTTATAAGTTTTAACTCTTATCTCTTTTTATTTGTAAATAAGTCTCGATTTTTACAGAATTTATATTAAAATTAAAAATAAAAGATAAGAAACTGTTGTCGAGAATGAAGTTCTACACAAGAATCGCGATATTCTATACCAACAGATGTCAGTCCAAAAAACTTTGAAAACAAGTGAAAAGTATTGAGTTTTAATCGAATTTAACATAACTTTCAAACCCAGAATAAGAATAATTGGTTATAGAAATTGAAGTCATTTATGAAAATTTTATTTCAATTGAATGTTAAACATATTTTCTAAACATTTAAACTTTATTTGAGTCAAATATATTCGTATCTAATTCTGTAAAAGAGGTTTCATAAGAAAGCTTCTCATTTAAAAGCATTTATTTAACAAATGTTATAATTATTATTATTCATTTTTAATTACTTTTATTTGATTTACTTCACCAAAAACTAAAGTAAGTTATGAATTGTTTTATAAGTCATGTTTAGTAACAAATATCTAAATATAGTAAATGTAATGTAAATTTCATTTATCTCGGTATCTCGAGTGTTGAACGATATAAATGAGAAGAGCAAGGATTCCAATTCGGGTTCCGATGATTATCAGTTGGACGGGTGGTAATGATCGAGATTCTGATATGAAAATTTCCATCAATTATCGAGAGTATACACCTGTAGTGTAGAAACCTGTAGAAAGTTATCGCTTTCCCAAACAGATTGCGATTACGATTCATGTGAGGCATGAACTTTGAAAATCCAATTCATTACAAGTTTTTGTTGTTTTATCAAAAAATTATTATTATATCAATATTTATGCTTAAATTGTCTTCTCATCGGATGTTATTCTTTCTATCTCTTACATTCAAATATTTGAATATTTTATCGACAGATAGTTACCAAACGATTTCGATAAAACATCTAAACTTTTAAATTTTATTTGATTAGTATTTTTTCGCTTTTATTTCATTTTAATTGTATTTTAACTTAAATTAAACATTTAATGAATTCTTTGTTAAGAAAGTAATTGTATTTGCGCTCGAGTTTGAGTCCAATCGAGGCCTCGAAGTATTTGGTTTTGACTTATACTCCTATTCCGAAGAACAATTTTAAGTTGGAATCAATTGAAATGACTCGAATAACGAGAAGTGACATGATCAAATACACAATCACGTGTGCCATTTGGCTCAGTTATATGAAAGGGGTATTTGATTTACAATTTAAACCATGATTTCTAAAATGATTTACTCCAAAGGGTTTTGTCAACGGTCTGTTAGCGCCCGCTTTGGTCGACTTCAAGTATATGTTGAGGACTTCGATGGACTCGATATCCCTTTCCTACACATTCTTCTCAGTGGGATATTTGACCGGATCCTTATGTAAGATAGCGTACAATTATTCTGCTCTAAGACCTCGATTGCATTGATAGTTGGATTTGTGTATAAATACCTGAACAGAGATCTGACATTCATAGTAATGACAACTTTGATGGTCGTGTCTTTCGGACTCATGCCTTTGGTCACTGAGTACTGGATGCTATACCTGTGCTCATTCGTCACTACTCTGGGCAGCGGTGCCTTCGATTCCGGTACTTACGTCTGGATAATCGAGTTATGGGCCGATAAATACGAACCGATATTACACACCACGCAAATGATGTTCGGTTTGGCCACAATTCTGGCCCCGATCTTCATGACTCCCTTCGTGTTGGGCGATGTGACCCAAAACATGAACCAAACTATGAACGACACGACCAGAGATGCCATCAATTATGCGATCGAAAGAAGACCTAAACTGAAGACTCCTTTCTTGATTTGCGCTGGCGTTACCTTTTTGAGTGAACATCACATATAAATTGATTCTATAATTAAAATTGTTTTCATTTTAGTTCCAATAATATTGACGATTGTATTCATCGCAAAGAAGTTTGACTCAAATTCTGAAAATGTGAGAACCCGTGAGACCCACGAGTTGTCGAAATCAAATGTCGATAACTCTATGAAAGAGAAGAGAGAGTTATCTCCAATGACCAGAAATATAATGATAGGATTGGTGTCCGTATGTCTCAACTGTTCCACAGGACTCGAATACACTCACCTTTTCTTCAGTTCGGCGTTCTATCAGAATATTCCAATTCATTTGTCGGCCCAAAGAGCAGCACAAGTCTTGTCAGTGATGTCCACTGCCTTCACGTTCGGCCGAATCTTCGCGATAATAATGTCGATGAAGTTCAGACCCGCTGTAATGATAATCTTTCATATTATTGTCATTTGCTTTGCATTAGTTATCATATATTTTGGACAAAATTCTGAACCCTTTATATTCATCGGTAACGCAATGATAGGTAAGTTTGAAATAATTATTCAAAATTCAACACTTTTTCAATCATTTTTTGATAAAGGTTTTGGAAACTCTGCCCTTTGGCCGCTGTTCTTCGCGTTCACCGAACAGTACCTGAAGTTGACGGACAACATCACATCGATATTCCTTATCGTTTCGATGACATTCCCGATGTCGACCCCATTCATTGTGGGCCCACTCATCGAAAAACACAATCAAATCTTCATTTATACCGAATTTGTTTACTTAATAACTCTGATTGGAATCAGTTTAGTCACTCTATCAATGGTTAAGGCATTCAGTTTTCGTTCTCTTATGTGTTGGAAAAAAGACAGAATCAAAACTACAATTGAATTGAAAAGGTTTTCATATATTGACAAACGATCTCCAAATGGTTCGGACAATGAAATCAGTTTTCGTTGAAATATCAGATTCTGTTAAGAATTATATCAAATCAGATAAAATAAATAATTTTTACCTTTTATTTAAAAAATTACGAATTCTAATACAAAATTATAAAATGGATGAAAACATGAATGCAATCGAGATAATGATTACTTTGTAAATATCAAAAGTTTGCTTAACATTGGCATTGAATTCATTAAAACCTAGATTACACACGTGTTCGCTACTCTTTTCTATCTCGATTCTCGAGTGTTATTTCTAAGTACTTCCAAGTGCTTTATCGGAGAATCAATTCAATCGGAATTTTATGGAAATCATGAGAACATTTAGGAAATTAATTTTTGAAGAAATTAGAAGCCCTTCTGATTGGAGTGATTTGATTAAAGACATCGAAGAGATTGTTATATAAATTGGTAATTAATATCTCAATTAATAGTATAATTGAGTTCATATTATGATCACAAAAATGGATCCTAAATATCGATCTCGAAAATCGAGTATCAATTCAATAACGATTGGAGAGAAACAACGCTTAGAGAAAAACGAGATGAGAAGAAAAGTTGTGAAATCGATTGAACAGAATTGGGATAAATATGTTTACACCTTTTGTATTCTCTATAATTTCCTTATGATGGTAAATATATCCGCTCTTGAGGTAAATTTTAATTTTTGCATGTTTTGAATCTATGCATGTTTTGAATCTATGCATGTTTTGAATCTATGCATGTTTTGAATCTATGCATGTTTTGAATCTATGCATGTTTTGAGTCTATGCATGTTTTGAATCTATGCATGTTTTGAATCTATGCATGTTTTGAATGCATGTTTTAAAACCGATAAAATTTTGTCAAAACTTCGCAAACAAATAGTTTTTTTTAAATCTTATTATTAAAGAATAATTCAAAATTCTAATTAACCCACAGTTGCCTTATCTCGGAGTTGTTCTCTACGGTCCGGCACTCGCGTTGGCATCCGGTAAAAGATGTTCATATGTTTTGAAATAATACATTTCTTTCCTTTAGTTACCCCGATCTCAGTCAACGTTTCAATCCTGGGTAAGTATTTTATTTGAATACGGAATTAATGGACTTTTTAATTGATAATTTGTAAATTGATCAGTTGTTGGATTCATTTGCACGTTTTACACATCGATCGTAAGCAAAAAAATTGAATAAATGATAGATTTCTTGATTTTAATTGGATTTTTTTTCTCAAAGGGAGGCATAAAAGCGGTATTTATTTGAATAGAATTCGTGTAATCATGTCTTCTGATCACTTCTACGAACAGGTCATTTGGACAGATGTTCTCCAAACCGTTCTCATGTTTGGTGGGCTTTTTATGGTCGCAATCGCAGGTTCTATAGAAGTCGGAGGACTGGTCGAGCCCTGGAGAATAGCATACAATAATAATAGATTGGTTTTCATAAAGTCTGTCCTTTCGGTCGTTAAAAACTTGAATAATCATTAGTTGATTTTCAGTTCCGAATTCAGTCTCTATAGGGGAGACATATTCTGGTCGGTCTTCTTCGGCACTCTGACCGGTTGGACCGGCACTTATTGTGTCAAACAAACTCAAGTACAGAGGTATTGCTGTATGGGATCGCCGTCCAAAGCGAAAAAGTCTGTATTCAGAATATTTGAGCAAAATTTGAGGAAATATTTTCAATTTTAGGACACTTTATTGGAATATTCCGGGCGTTTGGATAATTTCTGGGACAGCCATTTGGTGTGGAGTCGTTATATTTGCCGTTTATCACAAATGTGATCCGATTTCACTCAAACTCATTGAGAAACACGACCAGGTTTTGTACATTCAATCAATTCATCCATATATTAATAATTGGTTACGAATTGATAATTGAAATCTATTCCCTCACAGCTCCTGCCCTTCTTCACAATGCAGAAACTTTCCCAATTCCCAGGTTTGCCCGGTTTGTTCGTGTCCTGTGTTTTCAGTGGATCTCTCAGGTATTGTCCATAATGTTTATGAAATAGCAATCAAAACTTTCCCTTCACTTTATATAAAGTACATTATCTTCCGGATTCAATGCTCTCGCAACTGTCACATGGGATGACTTTTTCAAGAGTTATTATCGCGATGTAAAAGAGAAGAAACAACTTATAATAACTAAATTAATAGGTATTCCTATTACTAAACATTTTCTCTACTTTTGATATGAAATTTGATTTTTCAGCCATGAGTTATGGACTGCTGGCCATCTGTATTGCCTTCATTGTGGGCCGATTGGGAACTGTTCTCCAGGTATATGAAGAGCGAGGGATTCCACGATTATATGATAAATAATATACTCTTAAGGCCTCGTATGGATTGAGCGGTTCAATCACTGGTCCTCTTCTGGCGCTCTTCTGTTTAGGAATATTCTTCCCATTCGTTAACGCATTCGTGAGTTTAACTTTGAAGTAAAATTCAGATCACAAACAATTATAAAATGATATGATTTAGGGAGCGTTGACTGGTTTAGTGTCGGGAATATCAACATGCTTGTTTATCACATTCGGTACAATCATATATCCGCGACCGAAGGCTTTCCAACTGCCAGTCTTTGTCAACGGATGCTCTAATGAGACCCGAGCTCTAGTGTCGGACCAGATCTTTGAGAGCGCTGCCAACAAACAGTACTACATTGACTATCAACCAGAGTGAGGATCATTCAATTAATAAAAGCTTTTAACAAATTTTCAATTCCATGGCTTAAGAGGAATATTGAAGATAATACATATAAACTATATGTATATTCCGATCATTGGATTCATTACAACACTCATAATTGGATTAATAGTTAGCGTAATATTTGAGAAGATCTTTAGTAAAAATAAATTAATTTCGGGTAAAACTAAACTACATTTCAATTAAATCGAATTTTATAAACTCTTAATTTGGTTTTATTCTCAGAAATCATTGCAAAGAACGACCGAACTCTCGTCAGTCCTATTGTCTCAAAATTATGTCCAAATTGTGTCCAATCAAACAAATCCGAGAAAGACATTACAGTAATTATCTCTCGATTTTATGATTTGAAATTAAAACCTTTTCATCGAAGGGTTCGAACAATTTGACGGTTGTTTTCCAAACTGAACTCAGAGAAAGACTAAACAAAGAAGTGGACAATAATGTGATAGATAGTCAACCGATCCCTCATTTATAGGATATGGTTCTTATTTGATTAGTTAATTAAATTTTTAATAAACCATTATTTTTAGTTGATTTGAGTTTCAGTCGAAGTGAAAGTTTTGACGAACTTTCTTAAGAAATCATTTTGAGTTAAAATCATAGAAAATGTACTAAATTTTAAATTATTAAAAATCTATAAAATCATTAGGTTTTGGATCTGTTCTCGTGTCCAATGGGTCACAAACAGGACATTAATGGTAAAGTAGGGCATTCGTGACGATCGTCCCAAAGCAGTGCCAAACCAGTGCTAAACCACTGCCAGAGCTGTCGATTGCGTCCAATGAGCGCACTCTCTCTTAGAAGAGGTCTATCTCTGAACTGACGACCAGTTGTGACGACAATTGTTTACTTCATTGACTCATTTGACGGTTTAAATGCCATTAAATGACATCAAATCAGATGATTGTCTTGAGTTAAGCTATGGATGAATTGGTGGACGAATTGAGTTCAACTATGATAGACGTCGACCATCACATCCAAAGCACATCCAACGACGTCGACGCCCACATGAGGCCCGTCCGCAGCCATAAACCTGTGGCCAGAAGTGCATCGATTCTGATCCGATCAAAGCTCTTGATATTATCGGACTCAGAGTCTGACGAAGAAAGTAATGGTGGTATTGATAACAAGAGTCAGTCGTCTTCGTCACGAAAGGGCAAAAGAATGAGCAAAAAGCAAAACCAATTGAATAATAAGAGCATTTGTCCGAATGAGTCCAACAGATTAGGTTTTCAGATGGCTTTGCATTCGACCTCATATACCGGTAAACGGAAGAGGAGTTCAACCATTTCTGAGGCCAATCAAAGCCTAAACCCAAGTCTATCGATGAATGGCATTCAAATGGATTGCGATAACGATATGACTGACGGATCTTCTCTTAGCGATACTTCCGATGACTACACTTCTGAAGTGAACTTTGATGGCGATGACGAACAGTCAGACTTTTATGAAGTGATGTCCAAAAGCAAAACTAATCAAAGACAAAGACATCACAACCATATGCATAACTCACGAGCCATCGATTTCGCTGTTCCCTCAGTCAGAAACCCATTCCTCACAATGGGATTGTCTTCCGCCACGTCGTCATACAGTTCCAGCCTATCTTCGGCTAATGTCTTGTGGAAGAGACGTCGAAGAATGCATTGACAATTACTCTGGTCATAGACAGTCCTTCCCTTTGGCTCAAAGTATAACACATCCAGTGATCATAACTTACATGTAATGACGACTCGATGGATATCAATAACCGATTGATGGTTAGGTCTAATGAGGACAGACTTATAACAGACACCGCTCTCCTCAGCCATGCTTTCAATACATTTTAAGTCTTATATTCTTTCAATGAATTATAGACTGATTTGGGATTAATTTTAAGTAAACC
>JAQGAJ010000492.1:0-14814 GCA_034689365.1 Liebstadia similis | reverse complement strand
TTTTACTTTTTTATTTTTATTTTACTATTTATTTTTTTTTTATATTTTTGAAATTTTTATTCAGGGTCATCATAAATGTCACGTTATTTACGGTGACGTCTAAACCGTTCTTCTACCGGTCAAACCGGTACCGGTCTATGAGGGGAGGGGCCTAAACCGTAACCCGTCTCTCATTGGTCGGTTGGTATGGAAGCCTGCAACTACTTCTGCCCTCAGATAACGGGTGCGCTAAACACTTGATTAGTATCTGGCAATTGGGTCATATAATCGAGACCTAAAAATCTCATTAAAGCAAAATTTCAATCAATAAATGAATTCTTAGGCTCTCAAACATATAAACACATCAAACATATTCTGCCAATCGTTTAGCTGTCAATCAGATGAGAGTCGGTTCCGTTGGAGTCGACACTTCTTGAGAAACACTTAAACTCTGGCGGAGTCGTCGACCAAAAAGTATAGACAAAAGTGAAGTCTCATTCATGAGGACCGCCATAGTATTGACTTCAAAGAACTTCTCAATAGTTATCTATTATCAGATGGTGTGTTGACTGCAGTTCGCGCTCAGCCTCCGGACGGTTGTGTTGCTATTTATAAGAACATATATGAAATGCTTTTATGCCTATTATATGGCAATCCCGGTCCCCATAAACCCAAATAGTGATGTGCAGAGCGACGCGAGTCTGAGTCATAGACCCAATGATTTTCCGACCCTTTTTGAAAACTAGATGAGTGTCAGACAACGCCAGAGCGAGAGGGATGAGGATCAGAGTCAGCCCTCACTATGCCTTCTCCCCTATTATCCGAGCGATGACTCCGAGCTCATGGAAAACAAGCATCAAATCCAATACAGCATTAGATTAAATGTTAAGAATTATTTGATAGATTGGAAACTACTCTGAGCTCACGAATAGTATGGAAATCAAATGCAGAGAACAGAACAAACATCGGGAGAAAAATGATGTGAAGAATCAGAATCGGACTCAAACAACATGTAGTATACACACGACTGACACACCATTGTTAGCCCATTCACTACTCCGCCCCCAAAAATACGAATAAATATCCGGATTCTCTATTTATCTTAAACTCTAGTTCGAGATAATGTCAATACAGGAGAAAATTCATTCCTTATTTAGCACTAAATCTTATCTCGAGATAAGACGAGCCATATCTAGGAATCAATCAGACGTTTCTAAGTATTATCTGCAAAAATAATTTGAAAATTTTGACGGAATTATAAAAATAATTCATTTTTCAATTTAAGATTAAAACATTTTTTCCCTAAAAACGACTCAAATAACTGATTAATGAATGGTTTGTGAAATGACTTCATTCGTGAACTACTTTTCATTCAAATTCAAAATCGAGAATAAATAAGAAATTTTGTTCAAAAGAGTCGGAATTGGAATAAAATTTTTGTGCGAAAGCAAAAGAAATAGAAAAATGAGTTTGCGATCAGAGAATTCTTTGCGAACCCGTTTCCACTATTTTAGGTCTTCATCAGCAAAACTCAGATGTCTTTGATATAACAATTTTCTTATCACTTCTCCGTTTACTTCTTCCGATCATTCAATATATGGATCGACAGAATATTCTGTGAAATAATATACGCAATGGTCGCGAAGAAAGTCTATCCCTATTTAGACACAGAATATTCTTCACTCATCTAATAAAATAACACATAAGAGAAAGGAAAAGAAAATCTATTATATTATGGCTAACACTGAATGAACAGAATATTCTTGATATTCACAGCGAATAAGTAACAAAAAACGTTTCGACTTTCGATCTCAAGCCAGACGTCGGGAGAGGAATATATACCAGAGTTAGAGCCAATTCGCCTATCGATCGATCGCCGACTTTAATATCTTTGATGGCTATAGTCATAGATAGTGAACCAAAAGTTTTGCTTTTTTGCCCGAACTTTATTAATGTCTGACATAAAGATGTGATGAACACAAACATTGAAAGAGAGAGACTATAAGACGAGCCAAATGTTTGCCTCAATGGCTGTCATTCATTCAAATATCTTAATATAATATTGTAGTCAATGTTAAGACCAATATCTAGACCAGGGATGGACAACAACTTCATTACTTGAGGGGGTTTGGATAGAGGGTTGTGTTTTGGTAATATGGGGATTCTCAATAAGTACTGTCAAAATATTTTTACTCAATGGGAACTTTTGTCTATTTTGGATGACTGGGAAGATCGGAAGATACTCTCCTGTTAGCCATCCCTGACCTGTGCCTCCGAAAGATAACATGAGAGTGGAATTAGTGCCAAGAGTAGGGCGAATAGTGGCACTAATATCATGGATAAATGTCTCAATGTCTCACTCGATAATGGGATCGGTTTCGCAGTCACGTCTATAAATAATCCATTGGACAAAAGTGTGAAACTGCCGATAGATTAATTGGATGTTGCAATTTATCATTATCTGAGTTATACTCAATTTAGATAATCTAGGTCTCGGTCTAGACTCTAAGAGTCTTAAAGCCAATATTTATTAGCTCTTATATGTTAAGGTAGGTCATCACTCAATATGGTAATGCAGATCAAGAAAAGGTGCTATTAATTAGGTAATTAACTATTGGCTTAGTATTGAGTGCTCAGTGTTGGCATCGAAATGAAAATATTTTGATTTATCTATTCGACTATATTCGCCGGATAACCATAAAAAGGATAAAAACCATGTCAAACATCGACTCAAGAAAAAAGAGTGACTGAGAAATGGCATTCGTTAAGTCGTTTTGCAGTTCATTGCAGTTCAGAGTAATTATAAATCAAAACACGAAACCAAATGAAAGTTCAAAACGATTTCGTAAATATGGGCCCAAAAGGAGTGAATTGTGTTAAAAGTGTTTAAGTGTTTGGACACAGAATGGGATAAATTGATGAATGTTTGATAGTTTGATAGCTAGTTGAATGACTAGTGGGCGGTAGAGTAGGGAAAGTGTCTAATCAAGAGTTGGGATCAGTTGGAACTGCTTTTTGAGTTCGAGCCGACAATCAGTCGTCGAAACCATTCCTTAAATTATTAGACACTCTCTTAAAAAACTATTAAACACTCGGATCGAGAGATAACGGCAACGAATGGGAAGTGATTTAAGACAAACAAAAACTAAACAATTGAACAAATTATCAGTAAATCACTTCTCCTTTTGTTGCGTAACCATAACCGAGTGATACCTCGGCTAATGAGGAAATGAGGCAATCATTTTCACAATTTTCATAATGACTTTAAAATCCTAATAACATTTGCCTCGACTCAAAACTACCTAATCTATCATTTTCTCTCCTCCGAAGTCAAAACACTTTTTCTCTCAATTTGTCAGACAATGAGCCGAAGAGATGATTCATTTTTGAGACCAAGACTTTTATACTTAACTATATGTATATAACAAAACACTTGAATAGAGTGATAGCAGAGACCGATCACGACTATAGTTCGCACATCTATTCACACATAATATGTTCGGACTTTTGGATCGGTAGTCAAAAAGCAATTATTTGTGTTCATCGCTCCGAACAATACAACTCTGGCTGTGCTTCAGTTGTGTTATCAATTCATCATCAAAGCCAAGAGTGAATGAGAGCCGACGGACAGTCAACACTCTCTTGAGCTCCGATTCATTTCCCTTATATTTATGGACAGTTGTGTTGAGAAAGAGTACAAAAGTTGTGCCTAAAGTGAGTTATTGACCGCAACTGGGGTTCTATCGGCAGCTGCGATGCCCTGTCCTCTCATTATCGGACACAACAGTACAGCACTGGACAGCACTCCCCGTCCAGTGCTCTGCCGTCCAATCCATCGCTAAAGAAATGGAAAACTATTTTATGTATTCCAGAGATGACAACCAATAGAGTCAAGTGATGGTCAACGATGTCGTGAGCGCACAGACATTATCTCAATTGTCTTCAGCTATGATTCATCGCATGAAAAATCAATAATGGGTTTCCCCTTAGAGTCCGCCACACAATGGATATGATTACATAACATTGGGCTCTGAAATGAAGGCAAATATAATTTGGGAGACAAATGACATCAAATAGTCTATCAGTTTTGGCTATAGTGGGCCCAAACCCATAGATATCGTGATTTATTACCCACTACTACATTAAATTTTGATCGATTTCGTAGTTTAATTAAATTGAATTCTTATTTAATTTGTTTTATTCATTCAATTAATGGAAAATCGATTTAAAATTTAATTTATCCTTAAATCAAATGTAAATGGGATTTTACCTTGAACAAAAATTAAAATTATCGATAAAACAAGAAATATGCATCATTATCACGAAAATAATCAAATCAGCAAGACCATCAAGGTCAATTATCGAGAAGTCAAGAATCCAGACGAACGGCAAACCTAGAATCGAGATAAAGAAGTTTTACTTATATTAGAAACTGGATCTATAATCAGGAAAGTCAGTAGTGGTTCACAACCAGGATATTAATTCGATTTCCTTTCTGTTTCTCTTATCGATTATCCGGTGAACTACACAAACACTACACTAACTGAGGAATAAATTCGAGCTTAAAATCGTTACATAAATGCTTTTATGGATATTTTACAGTAAAATTGTCCAAGTCGTTAATTTTAATCTCCAAAATCATCTTTTCCAGTGATGTCCAAAGGGGTCATTTCATAAACCCTTGTCCTTTGCATAAATGGTCAAAATTTGCTTTCAATGTGTTTTTAAAATGAATTTGTGATAAAAGGTCCTTTCGCTTGATCATTAAAAAAATTTTAGCCCTTGATAGTCAATGATATTGAAAATATATCAAAAATGATCAAATTTCAAAAATAAATGTATCATTTAATGATGTTTATCGCGTGATGTTTTCATACACACGTCATGTGAATATTAATTTCTCCTCTATTACGAAACAAAAAATTTAATTAAACATAGTTTTAATTACTAAAATGATTTAAATGAATATTTATATACTTTCCTTGCTTTTAATTTAGATTGCGTCAATTAATGTAGCAATTCCAACTAGCTAGAAAATTTAGAATGTAGCGATTTACAATTCAGATTTGACCCAATATTAGATCATGTCGTTATTGATCGCAATGACCTTTTCATTTTGATCAAAAGCCCTGGTAAATAGTCCATGTTCACTTCTGGTTGGATTATAGTTAATTAGATGCTATTTTCGAAACCAATTTATAGCTTTAAATACTTTTCAATTACAGTTTCGTTTCTCAAACCAAAGGTTTTAAAAGAAAAATAAACGAAAATTAATTTTCAATTTATGTTTACTTTTCGTTTGAGTTTCTCTTAATTGAGTCACTAATTAGTTTTAAAAGGTTTTATTGACTTTTAATTCTTAAAATATTCGGTGTGATTCTCAATTTTAGCCCTATGTGAACATCCCTGAAGCCATCAAAAGTAATCTTGTCAACGATCGATTCTCAAATTAATGCATTTAGATCAAGTTCAATTTAAATTTGATTTTAATTAAACTCATTATCAATTTGGCCAAGAGCACCTTGATCAATTTGCATAAATGACAGCAATTTTTTAATCTAGACATCTATTTTCGAGATATAAGGGTTTTTATAGATTCTCATTACGAAAATTTTATAAATCATTATTCAAAATACCCCACTATTACTCATCCCTGATATAACCTAAACAAATAAGCTTAGAATAACATCTCAGGTGATAATTCTCTTAACCAGATTCAAGAGAAATGAACTCATCCGACAATAAACATGGGCATAGAGGGCACCGAAGGCTGAGCCACGCAATAAAAGTCAGTCTGGAATCCAATTTAACGACTAATTTAATAACAAAAACATTTAATCCAAACGTTGGGATCGAAATTAAATTGAAATTACGGAAAACGAGATATTTTTGCAATCGAGGGAAACTCAATGGTCAATAAAAATTGTTAATTGAAGTCACGTTTAGGGCATTAAATGAATTAACAATTTTTCAAATGTAAAGCTCGAGCGATAAAACTGGAACACAATGTGTATTATATTAAGTACTATGTATTTTGTATATGAATTATACCCACGATTACAATACATGTGATCAATACTAACGATCTGATTATTGAATAATATCTTATTCTTCTTCTTTTAAAACCAAGATTACAATTATCAGAAGAATAACAATGTGTTTAAATGTCAGAACCAATACAACGAATGTGTTAAATGTGTTAAAAGTCGTGGAAATGAGAATTGAATCGAAGAAATGTTTCAAAAGTTTTTATCAATTTTTCAGCCAAAGAGTAATATATATTTAAGAGTCAGCAGAAAAGAATTGATCGAAACTGGCATTTCTTATATCAATCTTTAGAGTATTGACTGAAGAGTAAAGAAAAGTCGAGGGATTTGTTTGGCAGAGACCGAGTGGTCGGCCATAAAGAATAAAATTTGAGGCCAAACACAACTAAACAAATACACATCGATAGGGAAAGTATCGAAACGATGGATAAGAAATGGTTTACAAACATAGACTAAATGAGCCGCGAAATAGGCTTCCCTTCCCCTAAACTCCTGAGTCCACATACCGGTCCCCTTCGGCCGGGTATCTGAGGGTCAAGAGTAAGGATTTTTTTCACTTCAAATAATATAATAATAAAGCAAAAGAACAGTTTTGGAGCACTTGTGCCATACTTTTACAACCCATAGCCATAGTATAGGTCTTCAAGTCTTAAAAATCGATTGTTTTTTTATTGCAAATGTCTTTTTGAAGACCTTCTGGTCGTCAGTCGAAGAATAATCAGAACTAAGGAATAGAAAAAAGAAGTTTATTCCTCTACAACTTTCCCATGGCTTTCGTCGCCTCTTCTTTGTTGTGACTGTTGTTCGGTTGACAACCGATTTGGTGGTACCAATAAAACAGGGATACACAGGGGGTGGCCATCAGTCTGGAGCCGTCAATTGCAGACAAATTATCTGAAAACTTGTCTCTCATTTGAGACCACAGTTTGGTGTTATTAAATTTGAGGACAATCAAGGTCTTTATGGGGGCTGTACTGAGACTTGGGTGATATATTATGCCCACTATGGGTTTGAAAATTTATCATAATCTAAATTCAAATCAACTGATACTCTCAAATGTGACAGAAGTCGGTCACTTCTATGCTGGACATCACTGCGAATATAATTTATTTGGTATTAAAACCACCAAAAAGTGAAGCCAAGTCTGTGCAGTCAAATGTCGGCCCCTTTTTAGCCGAAGACATAAAAACTACTGATTTTAGTGATTATGAAAACAACATAAGAAAGGCTTCGTTTCAGTCATAAGACTAATATGAAATTCAATTTTTCTTATTATCAAAATCAATGCCAAAAATCTCTAATAAAAAGATATAATTTATTATATAATGAAATGAAATTTATTTCAATTGAAAAACTGATTAAATTTCCCCTCAATTTGAAGCCCAATAACTCCTTTTCCGATATACTCCCAAAAGAGTGACCTTTGCTTACATAACATCTAAAGCTTGTCATCGATTGAGAGTTAATATTAATGACAAACACTTAAACGAACCGAAAAATAATTACCAAAAATGACTGAAATTAGTACTAAAAATGCAAATCTAGTACTGGACTAGAAATTAATGTCTCTTTCGTTCGGTTCGCCAGCAAAAGGGTTCATAAAACCCTTCACTGGAGACATCAAAACCCGGGATGGATATGGTATTTGATTCTCGAGTCGTTCAAAACGGGTATTTCTCTTATTTCTCATCAACGGTAGAGTGATTTCCCACAAAGTATTTCTATATTTTTTCTAATCAACCGATTATTTACATTGTTTTTCTCATAATGGGTGGGGTTTTGTGGAACTTCCGCCCCCAATAGCTATCCATCCCTGGATTAGAATCGCATAATTTTGTTTGAAAACTATGAAAATTAATTAAATCGTGAAAAATAGGAACGGATTTAATGAATATAATAAATGTTTATGGAATTTAAGGAATGACAGTCCAGATCGAGAGCACAGGGCATAGGACTCGAAACACAAATGTGTTTTGAAAAATCAAATTTATATTCAAATATAATTCTCTTATCATTTCTCTTGTTATACAAAATGTAATTTTTCGCCGAAATAATCATTTTATGGCTAATACGAAGAGACAGACAAACATTTTCGGACTAAACATATACTAAAAGCAAAATACAAATAATAAAATGTGTTTTGAATACAATAAGAGCTGAGAATCGAGAAAAGAGTTCATAACATTTAATATCATAACTCCTAAACTGTATTTTCACTAATAGTTTGACGCCTTTATTAACGAATAATCATTACTGACATCACATTCCGGACCCTAATGTACAGAATATTCTGAAAGGCTTTGCACTATTCGGTCGGTTATTTAGGTCCAGAATTATATTAGACTTATATTACAGTAATAAATGTCCGGAATTATTATTATTCTTATGTTAATGTCTTTTCAGTCGATTACCAATGAGTGACACCAAATAGGAAGCGATAGTTGAAAAGTCATCGCGCAATAAACCCAATTCTTGGACATTCAATTGAATTATTGTCATATTTACCGTCGGGTGTCGACCAAAATACCGGTCAAACAGTATTTTACGATCACATGATTTACATAATATCAAAATTAAAAAACTTCACTGAATATGAAATCATTGATAATTTGGGTCAGAATTAAACTAAAACAGAATATTCCGAACCAAAAGCTTATGATAACCAATCTCTTAATTATTGTATTTGGACTGAACCAACCGGTAAACTATCAATTGATTATTATCATCACGGGCTATAAATTCATATCTAAACAGTTCTCATCTCTAATCGGCGACTATTCAGGCGTTTATCGCGAGTTCAACTACCGATGGGAAACAGACAGGAGATCCGAGAGAGACGGGAGAGAAGGAAGGAGAGAGAAGGGGAGAGGGAGGGAGAGAGAGACCATAAGTTCCACTCCTTTGCTATCTTAACGTTACACTGCATTAAAGGACTAATCGTTTGACATAAAAATAAAATAAAAATGATTATTACATAAGATTTGTTGCGATGATAAACACCGAGAGAGACAACGATCACAAGTGAAGAGACGGTCATTAAATGGCAACTCTGGTACCTTTCACACCGGGAAAGGTCACACTGGGAAAGGTGTTGCGCCAAATTCCTGTGCGATCATATATCTTGGACGAGTGAGGCCATGACTAATTCAATTGGAGCATTAAATTTTATACTCTTGGTTGAGAGGATCGCTTAAATGGATTGATAAGAGCGAAGACATTCAAAGCATTCCTCGTTTTGATAAACATATGATAACTTAATTTTGTTCCAGAATTGACTCAATTTTGGATAAATTTTAATATAAATTTTGTCTCAAATCGCTAATACCTCGGACTAAATAAGGAATTTAATTAAGGAAATCATATTAGAGTGAAATAAATAATAAAAGAAACGATTCGTTCATTGCATTCATTAAACACATATCCATTAGATTGGGCTCTGATTTGCAAATGCCTTAAATGAGTCTATAGTTTAATGAACAGGACTTGAGTTAAGTCTTCCTCTTCGGTCTGAAGAATCAGTTCTAAGACTTTTTTGGTTAATTTGAGATTAAATTAGAGTTGACTTGAATTTAAATGGATGTGACTTTGGGTTTGAGAATCGGATAATCAGTGCAATTAAATTAATTCCAATCATCATTTGATGACTTAATATCAGTTGATTAGACCGATTGACTAACAAAACTACCAAAATTAAAAGTGCAAATAAAATTAAAGTTACCTAACTTTAGTTAACTCGATGACAAGAAAATTGTTCGAGAATTGATGGCTTTTAATTTGATCAATACCATAAAAGTCTTGATAAAAACATTAAGCAAAGAAGCCATTATTGGAGTGGCCAGATCATTTTGCTAAGAACTGGATAGTTGAATATTAACTAAGTTAATTGTTTTTGGTCGTTAAGATAAGAGACAATACTTTTTCCGTTCATTGTTATTATAATTATTGTAATCTTGATTTCAAATAAGAATATATTATTCAATAATAAGATCATTAGTCATGTATTGTAGTCGCGGGTAATTCACATACAAAATACATAATACTTCATATACCTTGAAGTTTTATACTTTTCAACTAAACAGTACTGACATTGAGTATAACCACCAAACCTGAACAACTCATATCTGGAACTATGGCAACCCTGTTATCAAAATTCTACAATAATGAAGGTGTTATTTGAATATTATATTATGAATTTATTTTAGACTCTTTTCAAAAAGGGATCAATAAATTTAAACTCAAATTACATATTAATTTAACAATTTTTTCAATTTTCTTATTTTTATTGATTGACTGATTTTCTGGTCAGAGTCCCGAATAAGTCAAAGAACAGACGCGATAAAACGAAATTCAAGACAAGTTGGAATCAATTTAGAGACTGTTAAACGCGATATAATAACTATAATTAATATTTTTCTCAATTATATGTTTCACAGATAATACATAAGTTCAATAAACTTGGCCTTTGGTTGAAGATCGAGATAATCCACGATTAGACTCAATCGGCAAACGATATAAGCACACGATTATTCAATCACTTACTACTCGGCCATTAATCTCTTGGTGTAAATGTGACCCCAAAACCAGGTCTTTGTAAATGCAAATTAGGTTTTCTATTAGAGGACAATAATAATTGGCTTTCGGTTTGAATGGAATTATAATCGCATTTCATAACCGAAAATCTATTCAAACGTTAAGTCATTTTTTCGCATTTATTGCCCAAAAATATGTATAAACGAGTATTAAATCACTTCAAGAGCTGAATATTGAGCTATAAATTATTGAATAACAACTTTCACCATAAGTGCCACAAAAAATAACAATTCGTACACACATTTCACTGTCCAATGGCATCGAATACTAAACCCATTGTCCGAAAATCAGGTTTGCCTTCACTCTTAAAACCAGTTACAAAATCCTTAGAAAATCTCACCATTTCTTCATTTCTTACCACTTCTTCAATATGTCATACAATTTGTTCTCAGCCTTAATTATAATAATTTTGGCATTCGTTTCATAAGATTTACATATTTTTGGCCAACAAATTGGGAAAGTAGTCAACCGAATGGCCAATCAAATGCAGGGATGGATAACTCGTTTACTTCAGGGGGTGTTTAAGGGCTGATAGGTATCAAAGGTTAAGAATAGAACTTCGAATACTTTTTTTACTTACAGGGAAGTAGTTTTCGGTCCAGGGGTTACCAAATGCCTCCTATTCTACACCCCTTAACTAAATTGGTAGACACATGTGTATCATTGGATCGGATTATAGCCAAGGAATGTGTGATTGCAAGACCAAAATCTGTGTAAACTCGCACTTTTTATTATCATATTTGCACCCTTCAGGAGGTCTCGGCTTTTGGTCATAAATCAGTTCAAGTTTTATCACGAAATTTCTGAAATGATAAGAATTTTTTCTTTCTATCCTTCGGTCAGAAAATACAGAAAATATTATTAATCAAGAAATGGGAATAAATTTCGTTCTGATGTTCAACACATGATCGCAATCCTTGTCCAGAGATCGCACACTCATTGGTGATCGAGATTACCATTAATTTTGATTAATTTTGAGAAATAGTTTTTATTATTATTCAAACACTGATTACATGACTGGCAGACAAGAAGTTGTTTTTCTCGGATCACCTTTTTTATGCTTTGCTTATGGTTTAAATGCATTTAAATCAAATCGTAATTAAGTTATTTTCAAAGTTGAAAAATGACAAAATATTACTCGATTATCATCACGGGTTTGAATTCTAGGTTAAATTTATGTAATTTTCCTATTCGAGAAGTGTATTGTTGTGCCCATCCCTGCGAATGCGGGCCAGCGATGGTCACCGAACACAAGTTTATTTCCATTACAATTAATTTCAAGGAACTTCTTCTTCACTTCAAGGATCAAACAAAACTCGCTTATCTATCGAACCACTCATTATCTGATGATAATAACACTTTTTTGACACCGTTTATCTAATTTTCAAACCCATTAATTTACTCAATTAAAGGGTGGCTTTTTTAACACAACTCCTAAGCCTTTTGTGCCCATCCCTTAAACCCTATTCTCACCCCCAATGTTACGGAACTAAAAATTTAGTTCAAATCTTTTCTTTCAAATTCATTGTCTGTCACGACATTCGCCTTCAGATGACTGAGACCTTTGAATATCGAATCAATTGATCGTCTAATTAGATATCGGATTAAGAAATCGATTCTTTCGTTTAATAATAGTCTAAAAATTGAAAGAAAAATAGAATAATTTAATTCATAACACACTTATTGCTCAACAATTAATAATAGCAATCAATTGAGTGTCAAATCATAAATCATTTGATAATAATTGGCATTCAATTGCAATAAATCATTAAATCAGACGAAAATAAAACAATTGAAACGGAAAAACGGAATCATTTTCCCCTATTCTCTACACAAACGGGCATTTTGTCGATCAATACAATTATTAATTATGTCTCGAATTGTGTCAAAAATCTGGATCATTGCCAGTGTTTAGACTCTTTAGTGAAGACACTCCAAGTCGTGAACTATAGTTCCCAAAACTTAATTCACCAAAACATCGGATTAGACATGAATTTAAATTACGAGACATTCTCTTTCATGAATTGGCAATTTTGTGATGACCAAGGGATGAGCAAAGCAATTAAATTTAGGTCTAGTCAACATTTGATGAGAACAAAGTCTCACAATTGAGACTTCAGACTAATTCAGGAATGAATAAAGGGAGGAATGGCTTAGAGGGCAAAGGAAAGGGATGTTTAATGGGGTAAATGGTCTTAATTTAACCAAATTCAAGTGGTTTTGGGCAAAATAGGCAAAAAATTAAAAGAAATACGCACTAATTTTTTCCCATTTCCTCTCATCTTGTCCAATGCCTAGAGTCTAGGCCTTAGACAAAGTTAACTAGATAAAAACAAGATGACAAGATACTTGGAAAACAAAGTCAATGTCTAAAATTGTAACTATAGTTGAATTGCGATTTGTTTTTTGTTAGTGACGTACCAACAAAACCGATATCAGATCTCTTGCTCATCCTCTGCCACTCCAACAGTCATCCGCCTCTGCAAACAGATGTGGAGTTAGTCCAGAAATATGCCAACGAATGGATCAGATTTACAGATAATATCAATGAATGAAAAGATGGCCAACGATTTAGATCTAAATATTTATTTTCTTCGGTTAAATACGATTCTCTGATCTCAAGACTAAATCCAGTTCTCTGTTCGCTAAACAACAACTCTATATATAAATAAAGTTTTATTCAGAGGTTCTGCACGTCTGGACACAGACTCAGCCATTGAGCACAGGATATGAACGAGAGACGAAACGTGTGGTCAACAGAACAGAGACTAGTCTTCAGAGACATAACAATCTGATTGATAACTCGGTCGAAACAAAACGGTTGGCATTTGTTTGCGAAATAAAGAGCGAGATATTTATAAATAATATAATATAAGCTTTGAATATAAAATTGTGTTTATTATGAGTTGGATATGACATTAGAAGAATGAGCTCTGGCACAGACCATAGCCTCATAGCCACAGTCAAAGGCACACCAGACGTGCAAAACGGACAGGCAATCAAACTTTATTGCACTGGTGTTTCAATGCCTGTGCCAATGACAGCCGGTAATGGAGTGAACAGTCGAATACTAGAGGAAAGGGAGAGAAAGACCTTAAGACCAAATGGATTTCTTCTTAGATGAGGCAAACCATAGCACAAGCCGTACAGCCGTAGCCGCACAGCACACAAACACATGCAATGATCAGAGGAAGCGAAGAGAAAAAGTAAATTTATTTCGAGCTACCATTGAGGCTGAGGTACACCGGGTAAGTGACTATGGGTTAGCACTCGATTCCTATGTATGCCTTCGCACCACTAATAAAATAGGAATTGAGATAATTGTCTCATATATTATACGACGGCAAAGACAGACCCAAAGACCGTCTTCACGACCGAAACACATCTTAAGTACTGTCCCCTACATTAGTAACGGCAGCACAAGAAGAATAAAAAGTGTTTTTCCTCAACAAATCACTTATTATTAGACTTTAAGTCGTTTAACGAAAAAACATTTCTCTCTTTTCTATCGGATTTGTGTGAAAAACACCTTTTTTGGACAAAAATTGGAATCGAATACAATTTATTGGCTAAATAATGCTGGAATTTATCATGGTTGATTGATGGCCTGCTAACTAATGGCCAATAAGCAAGTCAAAGTGGGTAAATGCCCTTTCAATCTAACATTAAGTACATTTCATAGACTCGTAGGCAAACCTTATAAACCATTATAAACCTCTGCCCACACATACACCAAAACCTCTAATGTTTAATGTTTATCGAGTTATTTATTTCCGTGATTTCTGTTCGGAAGTGAATTTTTCAATAAAATATTGTTATCCTTATCTCAAAAGAATTTTCAACAACAATAAGATATGTTATAAATAAAGCGATGCGAAATAATGCAATTTATTGTAGCACGCTCATATCTAGACAAAAGAGAATTGTTACTTTTTAATTCTTAACTTTTCCTTGGTTTTCAACCAAATTACATATGACAAAAGGAACTAATCTTTCTAAGATCGCGCAACAATTATTACATTATTTCTCATCGCTTTAGTTATAAGTATTTAATTCTTGTTCTCAACCGCTCTTCCGTTGCACTGATTCGTCAGAATTGGCTCAGAATTTCTAAACACTTTTCGAGAATATCTCCAAAAATGTATTTAATATTTATTTAGACGTTGAAGAAGAATATAAATTGAATTCTCTTGGATTA
>JAQGAJ010000491.1:0-14822 GCA_034689365.1 Liebstadia similis | reverse complement strand
ATCGCTTTGCATAACATTTTTGGTAATCGTTTTACAAATATTCGCTTCATTTTTATCGGATTCGAGTTTTTTCTGACTTTTAATATATTTAAAGTTATTTTTTGGGTCAGAAATCGTTTTCGAATAGTTTAACAGAATTTGTTTGGAATCAAACGAATTAACAACACTTTGAACTCTATTATCGTCGACTTCATCACAACCACAAGAATTTTTTTCATTCAGATCTGACGATGAGATACAATGGGGTTTGCATTCGAGTGTTTGCACATCTGTTTGCATATCAAATATTGAATTGTTCTCAACTTTTTCCACTTCTTCGTCAACACGGGTGAGGACTGACTCCAGAAGAAGATTAGCATCAGATCCGGTCTCTTTTGTTTTTGTCTCAATTGAGATGTTCTCGTCTGGAAATGATATATCTCCAGACAAAAAGTCTTGTGCTGTGGATCTGTTGCTACTTATGGATGATTCGTACTCTAATGACTTATGTCTAACGATCGGGGAATGACTCAAATGACTTAAATGGATTGGAAGCGACCGATCTTTCGGAATGATATAAGTGTTCGAACCGACGGTCAGTTTGTTGGGTGTATTCAAGTGCTGCCACGACCTCCGAAGCGAATCACGGGCTAAGATATTGTTAGCTCTTCTTCGGCGACGAGTATCGGCTTCGAAGCTAATCCTTTCGCGGGCAAGAATTGAATGAATCGATTCTCGCGAACCATAGTTCGACTTTCGCTTTGCAATCGAGGGACTGATCAGCGAAGGAATGGTAGCGTTCGATAGTTCACTGACATTACTGACACAGTCTTCACTGTTTGTATCATTTGGTGCTTTGTCTTTGACTTTGAACAAACCGAATAAACTCGAAATACGAACTTTTGATTTGTCACTGCGTCTGGAAGTGATAGACGCGGAAGAAGGAGAAGGACTTTCACACGAGGGCATAGACTGGCAATAATTTGTCCCGTTTTGAGATATATTTCCATTTTTGGTCAACATTTCTGACACTTTATTGACCTCAGAATTCAGTGAATTCTTGTTCTCACAGTAATTGTCTTCTTCTTCGAGTTTGGCATTCGATAAAACATCGGTTTCGGGAACTGTAATGAGAGGTCTAATGCCATCCAAATTACGATTCCATTTGACTCTCATTTCGTTTGAATTTAAACAGAATTCAATGAATTGATGATAAGTTGATAACAAAAATAACAGAATAAATGAATTGAAAGACAGAAACAGCCGTTTGTTTAATATTCAGTACATATGAGAGACTCGTCAACGAAATCAAGGATTCAATAGGAATGCAAAACTACTTTTACGTCGAATACTATGTCGAAACCACTTTTCAATATACGATTCATTTAGTGATATTCGAGTTAATCGAATCACAAATAACATAAATTAATGAGAAAAACACGTATTAATAAACACTATATTGTGAACGATATCTAAGAAAACTGAACCGAAACAACAAAAATAGTGATGTTTGCGAAGTCATATCCAGACTGACGAAGCAGTTCTCGTAGTTCTCGATAAACCGTTGATTAAAAATATCCATAAATGTTAATTAAGTTTAAGTTTAGACGTTTTGACTTCAATTGAGTTGAATATCGACTTTTTTAAGTCAAACGTCTAATTTAATCACTGGTTATGTAATGAAACGAAAGAAAAATATATTTATATTAAAACATTAAACAAAACTCTAATTGCATTGCATTTGTTGGCCAATGGCTGGCGAACCGACACAATTGTAGAATATCTGATCGATAAATGAGGAAAACTATTGCAATGATTGCAAATTGCAATTAAAAATTAGTGAATGTAATGAATGTAACGAAAGTAACCCAAACGACAGAACCAACTGATTTGCGTCACTAAACCACTGCTGAAATTAAATATCGCATCCACTCGTTGGCAGAGATGGTAAAGTAGTGCCATTCGAGCGATCGGTTCACTTCTTGTACTGACATAACCACCACATGTGTTGTGGTCTCATATGTTCTCATTCGTTGACTATTAACTCATTTGTTCAAAGCATTTGTCGTAGGAATCAGAAAGTAGTTCACAGAATGATGTATAGCACAGACACAATCTGAAGAACAAACTGTTTCAATGGTCTGTCGTTTAAATGCTTAACTTTTTTCCAATCAATAACTCAATAATGAATTGTTGGCGCACTTCAGGTGCCCTAAGAATCATAACTTTTCATTGATTTGCGCATAAATTCAATGTTAAGACTTCTGAAGGCGTTTAAGTCGAACGCGAAAGTCTTAAGACTCTCAACGATCAGACGACAGCAGTGGAGGTATGTCTTGGTCTGCAGTGTCTGCAGAAGTGGCGATACTCTCGAACCAAATGAGTCGAACGCACGGAATATCTTAGGCATGAAATCAAGACTCAGACCATTTCACGCTTGCAGTCAATTATTTATATCAAAAGACGAGTCGAGTATTGCAAACAACTCTTTAACAATTCATAAATGGGAGTAACTATTCATAAATTGTTTGGTTCGGTGTCTCTGACTTCCAATGCGAACCACACGACGACACATGTCTTGAGCACAGTTCAGGTAAACTCAGAGCTGAATGAGCTTAAAAATAGCCGCTCAGTAAAAGACTCGTACTTTGAGTTACAACACCGAAGACTTCCTGCTTTTCAATACCGAGAGCCACACGAGAGTCAACTCAAGAGTTGGGCTAAGATTTCGCTCCAATAGCTTAAGAGTAACTTAAGAGTAACCACTGTAAGAGTCAGTGGTTTTCAATGTGAGAAAATACCAGATTTGGATTGAGTGCTCAGAAAATACAATAAATGTTCGGATGAGTAACTGATTGTGAAGAACAGGTAAATTATAACAAATGGTAAAATTAGTGATATCAAAGACTTTTCGGTGCTTTCCTCTCACTCGAGGCTATTTGCAGTCCAAGAGATGAGATTCATTTGGACCAAACACTAACATCTGATATAATACAATCAGTTTGAGTGACGGTTTCGTGAAAAACCAGTATTAGGGAACTCGAGGTTAAGATTAGAAGCTTTTATAGTCTTAAAACCCGATCTGACACACAATCATATGTACTTAAGACTGAATATAAAACAGTATTAACAGTATTTCGTTGGCTTAACTCTATTTAATAAATCAGTGGCACAATAGTTATGTTAAATTGGCTAAAATAATAACCACTTTTAATAACTTTAGGTAATAATAGATTTAAATTTCTTCAATTGAGTTAAAATAAATTTAATTGCAGTCACAAAAGAAATTGTAAAAGAAGTTGAGTTGAGTTGAGTGCCAGAAGACTCGCTCTAATGCACCGATGAATTAAAACACCTTTAAATTTATGTAATTCTCTCAATGTATGTAAAAATGAATTCGTTTTTGTTTTGACTATTTTTTCCTATTATTGACCACAAAATCAGAGACTGCTCTGTCTGTACGCCGACGAGAGTGACAAACGAGTATTATATAAGTGGTGCCGATGAGGAAGAACTACAATAAGACTAATAAACAGCAGGTATTGGAGTACTATTGGACAGGAATGACAACAGCGAGAGATATAACGATTGAAAATCTACTCTCAATTGGACTCAATTGTTGACATTTTATTAAATGATATCGGATTTACGGATCGCTGGCTTTCATGCCTTCAGAACTAGAGTTTATTAATTTATATTTTAAATAAATATAAATTATTTCGTCGAATGACCGCAAAATCAAATCGATTTGATTTAATTTAAAGTAAATCACAGAAAGACATAAAACATCGAAACACGACCGCAAAGTCATGAGAGACTCAACCGAAACGAAACAATTATTTTTAACGACATTATTATCGAAGACTAATCTAAAGCCAATGAAAAGAGTTATTAAAAGAAAAGAAAAAAACAATTTAAAGTCTGAACAATACATGAGACCACTTATCCCGTATTAAATGAGATCCTGTTTTCTAACACTCTTCTCAATCCAATCTTTGCCACTCGTAATGGCACTCGAATTGAACTAATAATGTTATGCAAAGCCCAGGTATAGCTCCAGAGCATAGGTATAGCAGGTGTAAAGCACTGTCGGCCCAAACGTGAGCAGAGCTAACAATAATGGCTTTAATTCCTTACTATATTTACAATAAAGAACTCATCAGACAATAAAAGAAGAAATTTTAACGCTTTGATGACTCGGAAAGAGTTGACCGAAAGACTAGAAAACATATTCATTTGGCGATTGTTTTTCAATTGTCTTTCGCAATCATTTCGTTTATAGAAATATTTGCTAATAGTATCGCAAACTATGTTAAATGTGATTTAAAGTCAAATATTATGGCGAAGAGTATTTTGAGTGTAGGTGTAATCAGTTTTTGTGATAAATTCTTCATTCAATTCAAATGACTCGTTATTATCATTTTTGACAACTATTTTTTTGTTCATATAATTAATTGGAAAAATATTCAAACACAAGGACACGGATCGGGTTCACAACACAATGAAAGATATTTTTTAATATATGTTTTTATATACGCTTTTTCTGAATTAAAAATATTTTGAAAATTTTTCTATCATTTCGATAATTATTGAGCACAAGGTAATCATCGATGCATTGCTTGTTGAGTCTAAAAAGTCAAAGTTGTTGTCCTCTCACTAACTCTTTCACAATGGAAATAAAGAAATTGAAATTCTTCTGTTAGTTAAATGACAATTCTTTTTTGTAATTAAATGACAACAGTTTTTCTTGTAATTAATATCTGAAACTATTGTCACAATTATTTATTTATATATCTGGGAAATTGATATAATAAGCCATTTGAGGTCATTAGTCATTTAGACGCTTGAATTGGAATTAGTTAATGGGATTTGTGTGAGTCTCGAATCAGTTAATCATTTCCTTGAGGGAAAGCCTTAACAACCTTTACATCCGATCTTTTTCTTATTTCTATTATATAAATATAAACTAAACGTCAGAATTGAATGAATACCTAATAAATCAGAGCAACGTTTAAAAGAGTCGGCACTCAATCAACACATTAATTCAAATCATATTCTTATTGAATAGCAATTGCTTTGCAATTAGCGGCAAATGAGTCGACTATTTATAATAGTTTTTTACAAATAAGTTGAATAACAAATTGCAAACCTTTATCTCTTCTTATTGAATGCGATTTACTCTTTTCAAGCAAATGGTGTGCCGATTGTGATGTTACAGGAGTTACGGCTCGCGATGTCTGCGGCGCCGGCACTGGTTGTTGACTCCGACTTCCGCCACTTTGGTTGGCATTCGGATAACGAATAAATGTTTTGCTTTTCGGGATATTCACTACAATAGAACAGACAATGGAATAAATCAATTAATTCCGAGTCATGTATTGCTTTCGTCGCAAAATCATTGAAATTCAATGAAAAATAATATACAATAGAGAGACAACTCTGGTATCAAAGCGTTTCATAGATTACAACAGAGGTTACAGTTCGGGGGGTTTAGTGACAGAAGTGTTTGCAATTTTTCGATTCCCAATCACTCCCTGTCATAGAACTCATCTCAAAATTGAATTCACACAAAAGACTCATCACATTTGCAATTAAGTCAATGGACAATAAAGTTTACGATCAATTGAAAACATTTCTTACCTTTGAATTCGTTTGGATTGTGAGTATTCTTCTTATGAGTGGTTGAAGTGGAGCCCGATTTGACCGAAGGAGTAGTAGAAGGGCTCAGATTATTAGAATAGTTATCGATAGCCATCGATAGCTCTTCTATTGATAATTCTTCCAATGGGCTAATTTTAGGTATAGACCCGTTGGATAAATTTCGTTTAACAGTTGCATTCATTTGTCCATTAATAGCTGTCTTATTAGCTGTTTTTAATTCGGTCGATGTCTTTGACTTTTCGATTATATTCATCACTGCATCCCAACGGCCGGGAGTCTTGATTTTCTTGCGAAGGGGAGGTTTGGCCGAAGGGATGGCCGAAGGAATGAACGAATTCGAGATGTGATTCATTGAAGGCTAACACCGATGACATTCGACCTGAACCACCACCAAATTGCAGCAAGGTCTTGTGTCAAGGTCAAAGGAGGTCATATCATGGCTTCACTTTTTGAATAAAGTGGGCGAACGTAAGGCTAAAAATGATAACAAGGTTAACGATTTGAATCAATCGTCTACTCAATAGATTGTTTGTACTCACTCATTGATATTGTCCAAGATTTGCATATATTTAGTGAACAAATATCTTCTAAGAGTTGAATATCTGATGGTTTGATCGGAAACTCATAAATTGGGTCCAAAACAGTCCCAAATAGTTGTCTGTCAGAGACCTCTGACCTAATAATCTAATAAAAATAACGTACTTTTCGTGACTTTATTTATGTATTCAATGCTATCGCTATCGTCGCCACAAATGGGGGACTCTTTGGGACTCTTTGGGGGAGTGTTTACAACCGTTTGGCAGACATATTGACTGATTGGTCAAACTCTCAACGACTGACACACTCTCTGACACACTCTATATTCAAACCCTATAAACATTAGACTTCACTCGATTGGCACTAAACACGTGACCAAACACTCGGTTCTCATATAAAGTACGTGTTTTTGATGCTATCAATAGATTGAGAAAAGATTTATCGGATTTGCGATAGTTATAAGAGAAGCAGTAATTGTGCCAATACTGGGAACATAATTTTCCATTGTGAGAGAGTATATAACTGCCCAATCATTAGCCCAACCATTAGCCCAACCATGTTATAAGTGAATTACTATGGTTTTACTTTCACCGAGGAATCTGTTGCCGGCTTTGAGTGAAGCCATTCATTGGATTAATTGAGGATTTTTGTCAATTCGAGGCCTCTTTTAACGCCTTTCAACTACTTTGGGATCCATTAGTGGAAAATCCCTTTAAGAATGTCATCCTTTGAGAGGAAATAAATTGAAATGAATATGAATTTAAATGAATTGCATTAAAGGCTGACTCACTATAACTCACTCTAACGTAAGGCAAAAGTTGCAAACATTTGATGCAATGCTTGCGTTTGACTCACTCTTTGGATTTGTTTTGGAAACCATTCGTTGTTAGCATTCGTTATATAAGTGAAGACAAAAAAGTAATCTTCAAATGGCTATCAATTCAGAGATCGAAGAAATACTTCAACTGAAGTCCGTCGATGTCTACCAACTGTCGTATAATCGAAATGAAGCCGAATATGAAGTCAATTCGGTGATTAAAGACCAGAGTTTCCGCGTCTTTCGGGAAGTAATAGACCCGAAAGTAGACTCAACTCAACGGGATTTGTCTCAAAGACTGGCTCTAATCAAATGCAATAATTGGTTCTACCCTTTGGAGAAAGACAAGACTCATGTCTTTCGATTCCGTGACCACCGTCTCTGCTATTTATTCCCCGACGACTCAAATCCCGAATCGGTTTCGATAGTTGTGATAAATACCGAAGTCGTGGACGAAATCAAAGTTTTGTTATTGGAAAACGTTTTGCTATTGTATTGCGATCTTCAGGACTCACCACAAGAATGGAAGTCTGTTATCGATCAATTGACGTCAACCCCTTCGGCACCGTTGGAACCCGAATCGCCTCCGATCGTGGAACCGATGGAGACGTCAGAACCACTTCCCGGTGTACCACAAACTGAACCCCAATCGGGATTAGCTCAGAGTATTGCCGACAACATTGTCTACGGCGCGGAACTGCTCTCTAATGGCATTTCTTATGGCACACAAATGGCCAATAACTTCGTCAAAAGAACCGGTTCTCAGATGAGATCCCATCCATCGACAGAACCGCTTGAGAGACCCCGAGAGATCGACCCCCGAGTGATAACTGGCCTGAGAGGACTTCGGACGGCATCTCACGCGGCCTGTACTGCAACCGGTTATGCGGTGAACACTGTGGCCAAAGGGACCAACCATTTGGGTAAATGTCTGGCGCCTCACGTCAAGAGACAGTCCAAGAAATGGATTTCAAGCGTTTCGGGCAAAAACGATAACGAGTCCGAAAAGATTTGCGATAACATCTTCACAGTCGCGTCGGGGGGTATTCAGGGATTCGCCACTCTTTACAACGGAATTACACAAAATGTCATCTCATTGGCTAAAACTGTAACCAACGAAACGGTAAATACCGTAAACCAAAAGTACGGCCAACAGACCGCCGACGCGACCGAACAGGCCTTATATACGGTCGGCAACTCTGCGGTGACCGTTCAGAATGTGTCACAAATGGGACCGAAAGCCATCGCTAAGAGAACAGCATTTGAAACCGGAAGGACTCTCGTGAATGACAGAGAAGGGGAGAAACAAAAGGAGAAATCAGACGAAACACAACCGAAGACCTTATGAGTGATTCGTTTCCAGAGTTTTTCCATTTATTTTGTATTTGTTGACAAAAAACGGTTCAATCGGTCAAAAAGTATTTTTTATTTAAGTTTAATTCAATTTTTTTTATTGCTTTCAAAACCGCTATTTTGCGAATAAATTTAACTTTTGTTTGAAACCAATCTCTTATTTATTTTCATTGTTTCTGTTATATTGAGTCTGCGATGAAGAGCCGAACAAAGAGAACGGAGTGAACGACCAGGTCGTGGACGGTGTGGTCAACGGATCGGTAGTCGTGACCGCAGTGTTAGTACCGCTCGTGTTGTTTGAAGTCGTGGATAATGGGCTCCAAAGGGATCGCCCGAAGAGATTGAACGACGAGTCCATCGATTCGGAGATAGAGTTGACGTTATTGTTAGTATTAATCAAATCGGTTGGCGTTTCGTTACGAACGGCCGGAAAGTCGGTCCAAGTGTTGCCCAAATCGGTTGGTTTGGAATTCCATAACTTATTAGAGAACGAGTCGTTCCATAAAGTGTTCGATTGACTAGAATTAGAGGTCAAAGGCTGGGAAGGGGTCGAAGGGGTCGTCCACTTCGGAGTGTTCCACAAGTCTTTTGTCGTTTCGATTCCCGCAAAACAGTTCCAATTGTTTGGTTGGTTCTGACTATTCTGTGAATTCCATGGCGAAGACGTTTCCCGCAATTGATTTAGTTCTGTGTCCAAAGTGTTGGCTCCCGAAGGGGTTCCGTTCAGGTTTTTGAGCCAAGGATTCGACGGAATCGGACGCTCGACTGCCTGAGGGAACCGAACGGGAGGTGTTCTCCTCTCCAGAAATGACTCGTCTATTAGATGATGAGAAGTAGAGGCCGGAGGTGTTGACGACCTGAATGTCGTCCAATTTGTCAAATGTGACTCTCGGGTGGGATTAAACGAATGCGAAGACAATTCATTCAATTTGGATCTCGGTTTTGAACTCTGGTTGTGATCTATGGGTTGGCTCTTCTCTGCAAACAACTCCGTTTGTCGAACCAATTCATTCATAGCATTGTCCGAATCGAATACACTTATCGGTGAATCCCAAATGACTGAGTTCTCATTGGATGAGTGGTACGACTCGTTATCGTCCAATACTTCTTCTCTGTTCTTAGGCTTCTTTTGAGTCTTCGCAGTCAGTAAACTGTTATTTGTATTATTGGAAACGGTTTTTGGTTTGTATGGGAGTTCCAGAGAGGATGAGCCACCACTTGATTCCGTATGGAAAGAACTGGTCCGACCCTTCTTATTGATCTTCGAGTTCCTGAAAAAGCTCTCCTCATCGAAGGAAGAGTCGAAGACAGGGAGCGGTGGCGGCGGCGATGATATAACATTCGTGAGGTTCTCTTTGTTTGTCGTGTAATTCATTTTTTTCTTATTATTATTTTTGTTTTCGCTGTCGTTCTTCTGATTCTTTTTAGCTTTTGTTTTAGTATTAATGGGTTTGTCGTTAATTATCGGCTCTTTTTTAGTATTTTCTGTATTTATTTGCGGTAAAGATTGATATTTAGAGAGATTTGTTTGAGAAGACGAACGCGTATTACTGTTATTGCTTTTATCGCTTCCAGAAGAGTCTCTTCGGGCAAACTTTTTCTTCAAGAACTGAGCCCACGATTGTCTCTGATATATACTCGAGTTGTTCTCACTATTGAGCTCTTCTCTGGTGTCCGACGTTCTCGTATTCTTAGTTTTGATTTTTCGATTTCTTAGTTCTGTATTTCGTTTGTTTTCTTTCATCTCTTCGTTTGGATAATTGGAAAGTTTGGGGAAAACTCTGTCGGATATGTCTTCGGGAGAACCGTTCATGTGATTAGCCTCGAAAGCGGTCATTGCGTAAGTGGTCAGCACGGGATAGAAGGAGAAGTTAAGTATTCGGTCGCCATCGAAGAACGCGACGCAAACAGCCAGAAGTATCATAAACAACATCATTGTCACCAAACAGTAGTAGAGGACGGCCTCCCAATTGGGACGCGGAAGAGATTGATTGCAATGCGGAAGCAGATGTTTGGGAAGAGTGGCCATCAAAGCGTATTCGATCTTTTCGTTCGGGTTATCTGTTATTATCGAAAGCATTTGCTTCACTTTGAATTGAGTGAAGTCAGGAGTGAACGCGATGTGAATCTTTCGGTTCTCATTGGGTCTCAGATCGAAAGGACCGCAATTAATCACTTTGAAGCCGAATCCCTGACAACTCATAGGAGTGGCGCCCGATTGGGGTCCGATTGTAAAGCCTTTTATTCGCATTGAGAGCTTTCCCACATTCACAGCCGAAAAGGTTCGGTGGACTGTGAATGTGGGCTCAATCGGGAACGAACTGCTCGAAGAACTCGGCGGCGATTTAGACTTAGAACAGCTCTTCAGATGTTTTTCGAGTAACTCGAAGGAAAGGACAGACTTTGATCCGGGCAGTTGATTACCGATCTTCAATATGCCATTCCCTCCCTGTCCCTGAAGCAGAAGCGCATCGATTATCGTTAGATTGTTTCGGATCAACAAAATAGTCGACACCAAAGCCGAGTCATCTTTCGGGACGAAACTGACGGAAATCTTTTTTCTCGTACCGAATGGGACGAGAAATGTAAGGGAATTCGAGTCCGGGTTCACTCCAATGCTTTCCTTAATGTTCTTTCGATTGGAAACCATTTCTTCTGACGTTAGATTCGTTAAGTGAAAGCTTTTTGGTTTAGTTTCGGCTGAATTCAACTCAATATCAGTGAATTGCGTTCGGAATCCGGATTTCAATAATTGAATTATAGCTTCGGGATTGGGATAATCGGAAAGAAGGACGACTTGAACTAAAAGCATTTGTGAGGACGGGTTCTCAATCACTATTTCTTTGTTCTGCAATCAATTCAAAGAATAAGAAAATTATAATTTCGATATTGATTCCAACTCACAGTAATGTTTCCGATTCTAGTGATCGGAAATTTCAATAACTTTTTGCTGATAAGTCGCGGCCATTGGAGTTGTGCCTGAGCTGAGATGGAGAGAGGGCTGACACCATCGATGTCCAGTTGTAACGAGATATTGATCCTAAGAAACACAGCTTTTGAGTGGATGTTAAAAGTTATCAAACCTTACATTTTCTCATTTTCGTGTAAATTAGTCCAACGGCTGTACAAGAGTTTATGCAGTTCTTTGTCTATATATCCGGTGTCGGGATGAAGACTAATGCCCAGAAGCCACAGATGGCCGACCTCTTTGGAAGTGTCCAGTCCTGTGTAGCACAGTTTACCGCAACTCTTGACCGGATCGAAGTAAAGCTTTCCGATTGAGTTCTGACCATATCTTACAATCGAGTCATTCGCTTGAAATGAGAAGCGTTCGTCTTCGGGTCTGATTATGGCTGACTTGTATTTAAGCTCATGAGTAAAATAACTGGTGAATCGGACGCTTTGGGAAGAGATACGGCCCGGAAAGCAGTTGGCGATTGTCATCTTTTCGGGCACAAAACTGCCCTCAACTGCGCGCAATACAAATGGTATATTCAACCGATGGAAAGCCGTTTCAACATATGTCTCGCCATAATAGATGCCCTCCTCTTGAAATCCAATCAAATGAAGCTTAAAAATGGCGTAATATTTAGGTTTAAGGACTGTTATTTGCTTCTTAGAGAGCGTAGAAAAATCCAATTTATGTGATATGACAGTGGCGTTGCCTTCGGCGACACCCATCAGCTCGACATAGGCTTTACTCATATTACAGCCCCAGTGCTTCAGTTTCACGACAATCGGATTATTATTAATCACCGCAAATGTCATTGACTTCTTCTCTCCCAAACCGATGGCACCGAAATCGAGAACCGTTTGATTTAGAGATTGAGGAATAAACTAAACGAAAGATTTTGTGTAAAAGCAATGAAAATGAGAGATATATTATGTATTACGAGGTCTAATTTGCCGCTATATGCCTGAAGACCAATATCGAAATGACTTAAATTAGTGTTCAGACGGAAAGCTGTCTCTAAATGACTCAATTGAGACGATGGAGTGAATGTTATCATAAGACCCGATTCCTTCGAGTTCGGCGGCAAAACAAGCGGTTGAGAGACTAATACAACCTATAGATCACAAAATTTATAGTCAGTTATTTGAATTGAATATAAACCGATTCTATTTAACCTTAAAGTAAGGCTTCGCCTCATCGGGCAGTGAAACCGAATGTATGACAAGCGTTGAGTTGAACTCATTGTGTAAAACAAGAGTTCGCTTTTCTTTGGCCGCATCGGACTGTATGTAGAATTGGGTCTGACTTTCGTTATAACTTAAACGTCTGTAAAAATGGTATAAAATTAGTCAAAATTCAAGATCGAAATGGGATTATTGACGAACCCTTGGATGAATTGCACGATGTAAGGGATCGACAGTTTGTACCAATCATTTTTTGACTTAACCTCAATCTTTCCGCGGCATTGCTCAGAACATTGGGTTATTTTATTGGGCCAGAGGGTGACGCGAGCGATGTCATTGGCATGGAATATGTTTGGCGACACTTTGACGGGTGCGTTGAAGTCAAGAGTGAGCGCCTCGTTGTCCGGCGTCGCGATCACACTCTGTATTTGTATTTGTTTTGTTCCCGAATTCAATATTTGTATGGCTATACTTCGGGGCTCGTCGTCGGACCTCAAAACACCGAAGTCTAACAAATCTACCGGAGAATAGATTCCGGGGGCGGACGAGACTTCCACTTCGACCGGTAATATCATAAACTGTTCTTCACTGCTATTTGTTTTAATCCTTATATACGAGGTATGATTTTTCTCACTCCGGGCCAGAAAATTGGCTCTCATTATGGTTTTTGTCTGAAAGGGAGGGATTTGCCACAAAGTCTTAGGCCCTTCCGATTCGCCATTAGGCAACTCTAAGTGAAGTCCTCCACCAGTCGTATACATTTCGGTTAACTAAGGAATTCAAATCATTTAATCAATCATTTCGTCGAATGTGTGGACAGACCTGAAGTGTCGAACTGTGAGGATTGTAAATATGAATTAAAGGCGCGTACGAAGAATTGACGGGCACTTTGGCACCGATGAATGGCCTCAATCGGAACGGGTTTGAGACCCCTATCGCTGTGACCCGATATTTAAAAGAACCCAAAGATGTGTGAATATATAGAGTATTATTGACCGGTCCTTCGGTTCGCGCCAGAAATACCACTTCGAAACTCGTGTTTCCGCCCGAGTCTATCACCTGAGAAGACAATCATTTAGAGGTTGAACTCATGACTTAAACTTCGGGTTAATATTACTTTGTCTTCAAAGAAGGAACAATGAAAATGAACGGTATTTCCCGATATGGACAGCATTTGAATCGAATTATCGTTTTGAAGATTTTCGACCAAAACTCGTTCAATATATGGAATACCTATTGAACTGTTTATCAGACAAGAGATTAGATCCGAGTGAAGACAACAAGAGTTTGGACTCACTGTTTGTCGAAGTGAAGCGACTCCGGAGTAAATCGGATGATCGGCGACATATCGGAGGACATGGCATCCATCGAGTTCTCCCTCAAGAAGTTCATGTCGTCTATATCTGAATGCAGTGAAGGACAGACCAGTGATCGGTCAGATGGTGGTAAAAGTGATATCAACTACACAACTATACAGACCTGATTGCAAATGACCACAACATTTGTTCAGCAGATTATTTAAGTCTAATATCAATATAAGAAATGCGGACAAAAGTAATCTATAGATCGGGTTATCACTGGTCGGAGTCATTGTCTTCTTTGTGGTCAGTGATGTCCTCTCAGGTGATGTCCAGTCGTGTCAACACTTGTATTGTATTTGTGTTTATATTTGTTTCGTTCAGTCATTCAGTCATTCATTCATTCGTTACTCTTATATATCGTTACGCAAAACAAGCATTCGTTGAGTCACTCATAGACTCAATACAGCAGTCAATGGCTGTTCGAGTGAACCCTTTTTGGCACACATTCTGTGCACTCGTTTCACATAAACCAGACTTAAGTCAAACCGCACTCACTCTCAGTCTCTCCAGTGATTGTTCGGTCGGTCAATGTCTTCGGCCAACAGATCCGGTCACTAATAACCTGAGCACTCATTCAAAGTCAATGCACTGAAGAATATTCCGTTAACTCAAAGACAAAATGATTAATATTTATTATATTTATAACCGAATTCCGAAACTCTTAACTTAACTAAACTTCAAACTAGAACTTCATCTCAGGTCTGAAACGTCTAATGACTTAATAAGTTTGGATTTTCCTGTAAACAGGATTTCATTTGAATCGGGAAAATGTTTCGAAAAGTCGGCGATCAAGTGATCGCGAGGTATGCCCTTTACGTCACTCTTATCTCTCAGACCTTGAAATTGTTTTAAGTTTACATCGATTTTACCTATAATTCCTTAGAGTAAACACTTTTACCAAATTCTCAAAATTCTCAATTCAATGACACCTTTTAGTGTTTGATTTGATAATAAGGAAATTCATTAATTGTTTTTAT
>JAQGAJ010000490.1:0-14856 GCA_034689365.1 Liebstadia similis | reverse complement strand
ATTCCATAGGATATTTTTTTAATACCCCCGGTATTCATCCCGGGTTTAACCAGAATTGAAATGAGTGTAAACAAAGGAGTGTTTAGTGAGAGGTTTGAAATATTTGTACAATTAGTTAATTGTTTGTCAGAATTAGTGGTAAGTAATAAAAGTTGGGATGAATTACACGAAATGTCAATTCAGACAATCGGCAAATAATCTGACGATTAATTTGATTCGGAAGTGAACGGAATCTCACTTTCCTTACGAATAACTAACAAAACAAACAACTCTTTGCTGTGAAATATAGCGTAGGCTTAAGATTATGGCACAGAATATAAAATGTGATTCCGAATCGAAAGACTGATAAACAGTGAGTGCGAGGGAAAGGTTGTGCTAATTGTGTCGAGTAATCAATTAGTGAGAGTATGTACTCATAGTATTAGATATACCTTTCAATTATTCAAATTAGACTCTCATTAGTCGAGAAATACCTATTCTGGCGATTAGTTTAGAAACATTTGGAAGGACTGGTGGTTCAGCACAACCATCAACACCATAAACACCATAAACATGTTCATTCTGTTCACTTCGATCACTCTCTTGGCTATTCTCAACACAGGTATGTCTCACGTGTGGGTCAATCCCACGGATATTCTGATTATCATTTTGATAAATATTGGTTTACCTCGATATTTGTGGCCAAAATGTATTGATTCATAATTATTATTCATTATCAAAGTTGGGTTATATTATTGCAGAGATTTTATTACATTTTACAATCTTATTATTATTATTGGGTTTCGAATTATCATTGTCTAGACTCTAGAGTCTGGACGGAAAGGTGTTTCAGATATTATTGTCGTTTACCGTAAACAACAAATTCGGTCAAAAGTGTTGACTTTATTCAAAAGGATTATTCAAAGTAAATAATAATATCGAGTAAACGGTAAACATCTCGGTCTAGATTCGAGTGATCAATGGTTTGGTACAATTGGTAACCACGCGATAGACAGACAGACAGATAGCACGACAATTACGAACAATCAGTCTCTGAATCGCAATCATAATCACAAATATCAGAAGAATTTGAGTTTTATTGTCGAAAATTGTTTAACACCTTAGCAACCAATAAATGATTGAATGATCAAAATGATCAAGGCTATGAGAACTATAGAAATGTCACTTGATCGACAAGGACAACCATCATGTCCTTGTCAATCCAATCTTTATCAGATTGCACTCAACCATTCACTTGACCTCAGGTCAGACCTGTTCGATCAACTGTAGTCAGGGAGGAAAGTATGCAAATCCGAAGAACAAGAACTCATATATCGATTGTCAGAATGGAAAGGGATCTCTGGTCTGGTGCTCCCCCTCAGGCGATGGCTTCACCCGCAAGATCTTCAACGGCAAAGACTGTATTGAGTCCTATGCCTGTCCGCTGTCCAACAGTAAGTTCCGTCACCCGCACAACGAGGCCTTCTATTGGAACTGTCAGAACGGAGTGGCAAACCTCGAACGCTGTCCTTTCGGACTCGTATTTGACGGTCACTCCCAGTGCATAGAGAGGTTCGACTGTCCAGAACTGACCGGATATTTCCCGATCTCTAACAATAAGACTCAATACTATGAGTGTTGTTACGGAGAGCCGACTCTTTACTCGTGTCCAAAGGGTTATCAATTCGATTCCGATTTAAGATGTGTTGAGACCTTTGTCTGTCCACAACTGAACGGTCGGTTTCGCAACATTCGCAAAGAGAACCAGTACTATGAATGCATGGAAGGTGTGCCTATTCTTCGACTTTGTCCCGAAAGATACATATTTGATGGTAAAAGCAAACTAAGATCTGTTCCATCAACTAATTCTTGTGCGCACAGGTATAAGCAATTGCATGGAGAAGTTCGATTGTCCCCTCTCTGAGGGTAATTTCGTCAATCCCCACGATGAGACCAACCGGACGTATTACTTATGCCGCGATTCACAACCCATTCTCACCCAATGTCCTCATCATTATGTCTTCTATGGCCAGGAATGTGACGAACCTTTTCGATGTCCCAAACCCGAGGGTCGGTTCAAACACCCGCGAAACGACACCAAATACTATATGTGCGAAAACAGTCATCCGTTCCCTCACTTGTGTGCGATCGGTCTTCATTTCGATGAGAGCAAAGGGTCGTGTGCGAGGCCGTGGCAGTGCCCCTCACGCTTCGGCAAATTCCGTCATCCGGACAATACTAGTCTGTACTACCTTTGCGATAATGGAGTGGCCAGACCTGTCTACTGTCCGCGGGAGAGCTACTTCGATGGTCAACAATGTGTACTGAATTTCAAATGTCCTCAAATGAATGGAATGTTCAGACATCCGACCGATGCCAACAAATACTATTACTGTAGGGACGGAACGGCAACTCTTCAGGAATGTCCAATCGATTACGTCTATAACGAAATTCTGCAGACCTGTACCTCAAGAGACGAAATATTCGTATGTCCGCAACCAAATGGTAACTTTCAGTACCCGAACAACGATAGGGTTTATTACGTGTGCGAAGAGAACAGACCTCATATGCGGAAGTGTTCGGCAAATCAGAAGTTTGATCGAAACAAACAGAGATGTGTCGATATAAGAACCCCGATATCTGAGTTCGATTGTCCCCAACCCGACGGTCTGTTTAGAGACCGGACAAACGATTCCCGATTCTATCATTGCCGCGACAATATTCCACATCTCAGAGAGTGCGGACTCAACAGAAGATTCGATGAAAGGGTTGGCAATTGTGTTGAGATTACCGATGGCTTCCAATGTCCGCAACCGAACGGAATGTTCTCCCATCCGACCCATTCCTCGAGGTTCTATCATTGTGTCAATGGTGTTCCCACTCTAAGGCAATGTCCGTCCGGACAAGATTTCGATGTCCTCATACAAAATTGTGTGAGGCCTTCGTCAGCCTTCGTCTGTCCAGAAACCGAAGGTGTGTTCGCTCATCCGACAAACGAATCCCGATTTTATTACTGCCGTCAAAATACTCCTCATTTGAGTGAATGTCCGTCTAAACATGTATTTGATCCGTACCACAAGACATGTGTCAATCGAGTCGAACCTCCGTCCCCACCCGTATTCCAATGTCCGCGACCTAATGGTCTGTTCCCCGACCCTTACAGTCGAGGGAAGTACTACCAGTGTGTTAATGATGTTCCATATCCGCGAGATTGTAGACCTCAACAGGTTTTCGACCCCACATATCAGAGATGTCTGGACAGAGACCAGGATTTGTGTCAATGTCCACAACCGAATGGTTTGTTCGCCTATCCCTACAACAAAAGGCGATATTATTTGTGTCGACAGAACATCTGTCAGATCAGAGAGTGTTCAGTGGAAGAGGTATTCGATGCCTATTCAACCCGATGTGTGTCCCGAACCGCTGACTCTGGTAAATGTCGTCAACCGAATGGATTGTTCAGACACGAGACAAACTCTAGTCGTTTCTACCATTGCCGCGATGGACGACCAGAGCTAAGGGAGTGTCAGTCATATAAAATATTCGATGAGGACACTGGGCGTTGCATTCCGTGGTCGTGGCCCAACAACTTCTACTGTCCACTTCCTAACGGTCTGTTCACTAATCCTCAAAACCAGAGTGAGTTCTTCGAGTGCTGTAAAGGACAGCCGACGCTGAGGTCATGTCCTCACAACCAAATATTTAATGGTCAGCACTGCATATCGGAAGTAATTTACAGGTAAAGGACATAATTCCTATCAACTAACTGATCAATTCTGTCCGATTCGACTCCGGACAGGTGTGAAAACAATTACCCACAAAACCAGTGTTTCAATGGACACCGATATCAATACTCGTGTCCATTCCAATACGGATCGACTTTGGTCTACAATGGGTACAGATGTGTGCAGCCATACCACTGTCCCAATGCTCACGGCGTTGAGACAATCGTGAATCCCGTCCACAATCATCAATATTACCGCTGCGTTAATGGTAATCCTTCTTTGAATACTTGCAGCAGAGGTTACACCTTTGACCCGAGGAGAGGGTGCTGTGTATACGAACAAAACAATGTTCCGAATGGCTATTATGATCATGGGCTTAGACCTCAGGTTAGACCTCATCAGACCACAAATCTTCACGAGCAAAGCCCAGTCAGACCCGATGTCATACCGGGAGTTGCCGTGATTCCAGAGAGCTCTGACCCCCAAACCTCGTACCTCCCATTCGTTCCGCCGCCGCCTAAGACACCCGTACATCCGAAAGCACCCGAAGTGATAGAAGTGGAACCCCTGACAGAAGTGATAACACTTCCAGAAGCTGTCGCCCAAAGAAAAGAGCCTGACTTTGAATCGTTTACCCGAACACCACCGCTCAGGGGAGACATCGATGACTATGCGAATGGAGAAAAAGATGAAGAGGAAGATGATGATCAGGATTATGGCAATAATTACCACGATAATTGATTTTCGACTCTTAATTAATTTAAGCTATTATTTTACAAAATTCTGACAAATAAAATATATTTTGAATCACTGCCAATCGCTTTCCCAAATAAAAGTTCAAATATCAAGATAAAAGTAAAATTTTTGTTATATATGGGCAAAATTGAGACCCCGTTTCATAAACTCTGTTAAGCAAACGTTTATTATACTTGAAAAGTGAAATTAAAAGTTTAATCAATGTTTTATTTCATACGTAAATGTTTTAATCCTTTCCGTTCATAAAAAATTATGTCTAAATTTGTTATACTCTTGATCAGACGCTATGTGAATTGGTTATGTATCCTAGATCAACAATTCCATGCAAATGTGCTATATTTGCATCGATATGTTAATAATGATTAGAAACCACAGGAAAAATAGCAAAAATAATGTCCAATTATTAATGATCTAGTTTTTATCACTTGATTTACCTAGGATTCCGGTTAATGTAGTTTTTTTAGATCAATTCTTGTTTTCTTTATTAAGATTATTGTTCACAAGAATGTTACCAATGGTTGGAAGAATGTAATTGTTCTAAGAATGATATCAAGATAAGTTCAATTTCACTCTAACCTCGAACAAATCACATTTCTCTTATGATTCTTATTCCTGGAAAACCTTGACAATTAAGATAATTCAATGTAAACCATGAGAATTGATATTGAAGTCAATTAAGTGTTTGACGCCTACAATGGGTCTAATCTTTTGTTTTCTTTTGTCTTAATTACAATTTCCTCATAAAAAAGCAAACGATTTGTTGGCCAATAATCAGTGAAATCCATAACTGAATTGCCCGGAGATTAAAATTCTTTAGTGATAAACAACATAATTAAAGCAACTCTTCTAACGACCCCAACCATGACCACAGTTTCCGACCCCAATTGAATGATCCCTCGGTAACAAAGAGACGACCCTTTGAGCCCGAACTCAATTGAAAGACAATCTAATCTAAATATTCATCGAGAGGTTTATTTGCATTAATTGAACCAGAATTGAATCAATTGTTCGTTTGATTCTTTGCCGATCGCCTATTGGATCACTGCATGACATTCAAGCAATTTAAAGGTTACTATTTTAGTCCTGATATAAGAGGAATAAATGTCTTATCTTGTCTGGCAATAAAAGTGAGAGTGACCTACTTTGATTTACTCATTTGTGAAATGATCATTAAACTTGTCGCTTTTGTCTTGGTTTTATCAGGTAAGATTTTCATTTGATTGGTTTAACAAAACACAATTTACCGCTATTTTGCATTTTATTCACTCAAATTTTATTATTCAAATCATTTTCTGCTAAATTTTCATTTTCATGATAACAGGAATTGCATGATTAATCTGAATGTATCCATAAACAATTATCGCGATCATTCTCTTTTCACTTGATTTCACTTTTGAGTTGATTTTCAGTACAATTGTTTGCATAACTCAAAGAATAGATTTTAAAGCTTTCGTCTGAGAATATAATCTAATCGTGATTTGCATAAAGAGTGGGTTTGTCTTCAATCGGAATGACATCCGAGTGTTTGTTCGACACTCTTTACGATACCAAAGGAGAGGCATAAATAGCGAGAGCAGTCCAATAGTAGCTAACACTCAAACTTAGCTCTTATTGTATCACTTCTTATGAGCTACTGATTTGACTTCAAATGTCTAAACAACTGTTTATTTTACTTTCACTTATATCGAGTAAGTTTAGGAAAAATGATCAAATCATCTAACTATCAATTCACCTTGCTCATTCTGCTCATTTATAATTTGATCATCAATTCCTTATCAAAAACCATCCGTTTATTTATGATAATTTCAAAATCTTTAACCTTTTATTGAAAAAGTTTTGATAACTTATAACCTTTTGAATTAGTCGTGAGTTGTGCTCACGTGTGCACAGAGGACGGCCACTTCGCGAACCCGGACGACAGGACCTCATATATAGAATGCATTGACGGTAAAGAATACTTCAGACGCTGTGCGCGGGCTTCCGATGCCTCGTCTTTTATGGTGTTTGACGGCCGCCAATGCGTAGAACCGGCGCCGACTTTCCGAGAAAATGGCTTCACTTGTCCGCAACCGAACGGTTTGTTTCGATACATGACTGACGACAAACAGTATTACGAATGCGTCGAAAACTCTCCGGTTCTGAGACAATGTCCGGAAGGTATGGTATTCGATGGTCTGGTATGTTCCCAACCGAGAGGACCGACCAATGAGTTCGTGGCGCCAGAGTTCACGTGTCCGCGAGTCAGTGGAGTCTTCGGCAATCCATCCGACAGATACCGTCACACTTACTGGGAGTGTGCGAATGGCGTTCCCACTAAACGCAACTGTCCTTCATATACGGCTTATCGCGATGGACAGTATCATCAAGATAAAATGGTCTTCGATGGCCACAGTTGTGTAAGAGTTAGCAGAAGTCCAGAATTTATTGATAATAGGAAACCGGTTTATGAAGAAAGGAATCCCGAGTTTGTCGACAACAGAGGGGTCAGACCTCATCGTCAAGTGGCTACCCTCGACTACAGATGTCCCGGAACCGATGGCCTCTTCTATTCTTCGCCTCAATCCAACACATGGTATGAATGTGTGGGCGGAGAAGCCAAGAGAATCTATACCTGCGAATCGGGAACCACCTTAGATACCAGTACCAGAATATGCAGAGGCACGAGAGTGACTGACGAAGAGATAGTTGTGCACAGACCAGAAACTGTGCCCGTGGAGACGAGTCCACGCGTTGTCGAACTGACTCGTCCCGCAGAAGAGCCAAATCGATTTTATCCCGATCAAGGCTATTACGGTAGACGATACCGACGAAATGGTCGGGTAGAGTTTGAAGACCAACACACTGGTTCGGTGATTGTGGACACTTGGAACGAAGGGGCCTGGAGATGGGAACGAAACCCCAATGGGGCCCGACTACCCCTTCCTATAATCACTGATTGGCAACCGTATGACTATTACCGCACACGAGTCGGGGCCTCCTCTGATACAGAGTATAGGCGCCCGAACGAAGAGTATAGACGTCCGGCGGAAGAATATAGACGTCCGGCCGAAGAGTACAGACGTCCGGCCGAAGAGTACAGACGTCCAGCAGTTCAATACGTTAATCGTCCAAGATATTATAGAAATCAATAGAGCAATTGAGAATGTTAAATGAGTACGAAATGGGAATGTTACTTTTGAGATTCTTAATAAAGTGTAGTTTTATTAACAAAATGCCTCTTTTATTCAACATTTACCCGGTTATAAGCAATTTCCACAAAGAGATTGATAGTGGAAATTTGTTAGGTCTGCACATCAGATGAACCTATCAGTGGAAACCCTGGGATTTATCGCTTGTTTCCAGGAATTGTCAACAATATTGTTAAGTTTTGAGGAATGATAACCGAGTGGTGAATGGGTTTCATCGCATCGGTTCATAAGATATAAACCGATCGTTTATATCAATCCCTATAAGAATAGATCGATCATCGATCAGATGGTCGCAAGTATTTGGGGCACAAATACCCAGAGATTATTGACTCTACAGTAGATTCAAAATATTGACATTATATACAGATCTTTGATACGAAACTTTCCCACAAAAGGATTTACACAAAAGGTTTTGATAAATTAGCAAAAATAAGTATAAGCATGAAGAAGTTGTAAGTTACTGAGCAAATCTAATTACCAAGCCAATTACCAAGCCACTTTTCGTTAAAGGTTCACCAAATATGTCAAATATCAAATATCAATTTTGGAAATGTAAGTAGGCAAAAAAATGTGGTAATTAAGACATTTATTATTTTACCATTGTGAAGCGAATACGATAATATGAAATAATAAAAATGATAATCCATTTAATTGGGACAACGATAACGAAATGCATGTGATTTGCGTACAATGGATGCGACAAATTTGCATAACTGTTCCGATTTGTTAATTGTTTGTTATCATCGACTTAAACGGCGAACTATAGCTCACTCAAGTGTTTCCAATCATTTATCGCCAATTGTGTAATGAAAATTAAAATTAATCTAATCATTATTTGCATAAAGTGTCAATTTCAGTCTCTTCTTCGTTACTTTGAGATTCTCTATTTAAGAAACGATTCTCTCGGTTCTCATCAAATCAAGAATAAGCGATCAAAACTTGAAGATCGAGTCAACTTAACTAAACTTGAGGATTGTACCATGCTCAAGTTAATAATACTAAGCCTTCAAGTTTTGTGTAAGTTTGCAATTCTATTGAAACGCAATCAATTGAATTATACATTTTTAAAGCCATTATTTGTCAACCGATCTGTTCCGAGAATGGTCTTCAGCCGAATCCGGACGACATCACGTCATACTTCGAATGTATAGATGGAAAGAGCCATTTACGGGTCTGCCCGAAGACCAACGAAGGAACTGACACTATATTTGACGGAAAGGCATGCAGTCCTTCGGTGAAAGAAGAAGTGATTGGTGAAGAAGTCATTGGCGAGAAAGTTAATGAAGAAGACACCACCGAAGAAATAGAACCGGAGAGTGAGCGAGAAGTCAAAGCTAGATCTGCCCGTCAGGCGTCAAACGGTTTCTATTGTCCGCAAACGTTCGGTATTTTCGCAGATCCGGTTACTCCTCATTGGTACTATCAATGCAGTCAAGGCCTCCCCCTTAGGCAACTGAAATGCCCGGTCGGCACAGCACTCAATACCCGTACCCTTAAATGTATCGGAACTGCTAATTCAAGCCCTATTGCGGTGGAAGTAGTTGATCGGGAAGTAAATGTGGTCCAACAACCGAGATTTGTCGCGCAAAACCCGGCATATGTCCCGTCAAACAATTACTATGTCATAAAGAAACCTCGAGTCCAAGTGATTGAACGTCAGCCCACTATCAGGGAATTGGTTCGGCCTCAAGTCATCCGACCGGTCGTCGACTATGGCATACAACCAGATGTCCGATATGTAGATCAATACCCCGTCGAGTATGTTCACAACGGTCGAAGATTCAGACGTAACGCTCGGGTGGAAACAGAAGATGAGTACAATGGAAATGTTGTGGTCGACACCTGGAATGAAGACCTTTACAAGTGGGAGAGGAATCCTCACGGGACTAAACTATTGCCTGAATTGAACGGATGGCACGACCATCGATATACTGGTCACCGACATAATCGAGTTCTATATTAAAGTTGTTAACAATGTTTCGTAGGAATTAATAAATAGAGCATTAAATCAAGATATAATTAATAATTAAAGCATTTCAATATCTCAGTCTCAAGTTGTCTACATATTTCTAGGTGTTATCACTAGGAACTAAGGCCAAGAATATCTTTGGAATGTTTTTGTGATCTTGAAAATCCCATTTTGACTTAATTACTATATTAGTAACGACTGAGGAATTGTTTTCACTTTTATCGAGACTTAAGAATTCGTTGAAATTGAGTAATAATTGCTTTTTTACTGATAATTGTCTTAATATCACAACTGTTTGAAGCAATTAAGAGTTGATTCGAGATAAAGTCAATTATTGTTTTAACCCAATTTGGTATTTGAGATATAGGTTCCGACGCTTTCCACTAATTGGAGTGATCTCGCTATTAGTTGACGAATCACTTGGTTTATGACATTTCACTATTGAACAGTTGAACAGTTGATCGATCAGATTGTAATTGTTAGTCCAATTTGCGTGGTTAGCAATTGGCAAGATAAACCATGCTACATTATCTTATCATAGCGGTTAGCTTATCGTATTTATCATGTGAGTATTTTATTAACCTTAACGACCCGAGCATTTCCACCCAACCTCTTCTGTCCCCCTCTGATGACAAGGTGTTGGTTCGATTGACGGCCGTCAGCCATACTTCTGTCCATCAGATGGAAGATTCAACAATCCAGAGAACAGAGTCTCATATATTCTGTGCGAATATGGAATTCCGACTGTAGTGGACTGTCCAGTGAACAGATATGGTTCGCGACAGTGGCCTCTCGTCTTCAATGGACGCGAATGTGTAGAGCCGTGGGAATGCCCTGAAATAGACGGCACTTATCGCCAGACTAATAGGGGTTATGCCCTCTTCATGTGTATGGACGGACAGCCATCTCAGTATACCTGTCCAGCGGGTTCTACATTCGAAGGTCGGGGCTGTGCCTGTGATTCTGGTTCGCCGTGCATTCACGGGAGCTTTGAATGTCCCGAAAATGGACTCTTTAACAACCCCTATAGCAGAACCTCATTTGTGGAGTGCTTTGAAGGCCGTCCTTACGTAAAGTTCTGCCGTCAATTCACTACCGATAAGAAGCAGTGGTCACTCGTCTTTGACGGAGAGAAATGTGTTCAACCATTTCAATGTCCAGAGATAGACAACACATTCAAACGCGTCCACTCGGGACGGGTCTACTACAAGTGCAAGGATGGGGTGCCCGAAGAATATCACTGCACTAACGGAACTTCATTCGATGGTAGGGGTTGTCGTCCGCCGTCGATCTCTCAGATCAATCAAAGACCACCACATTTTAGGATTCTGGTCCAGAATAGGCATTTGATCAAGTTTGAGTTCGCCAACAAAGTGGTCACCGACACCTTCGACACTGTGTCCTGGCGTTGGAGAAGAACTGTCGAATACAATGACATTATATAATACTTTTTGATTGTTATATAATTTGATTATTAGATTAATTGAAATGAGATTTGGCTTCAATCCAAACATTCCATCACAATATGGAAGAGATTGACATTCTTTAGATTGACTTTTCTGGAAATATTTGAATTACTGCCCAATAAAACCAAATATTGACGAACACTCGAAATGACTGAATTATTATTCACTAAATATTTATCACATGAAATGTTTTATCACAATATTTTGAGTGACAAAAAATTCCGATTCTTTGCGGATTAAGAATTGTATAAATAGCAGGAAATCAATTGTTTTGAAGAATTCCATTCAAGTCTAGAGACATAACAATCACTGGTCTTAGAGTATGATAATTGTGGCCACTTTTTCAAAAGAGATTGATTAGGATTTGAATAATGAATTGCTTAATGAATTGTGTTATTCTTATTCTGCTTCTTGTGATTAACATAAGTAAGTCAATTGTGAGACTCGAGTGCACCTAATTCTTTGTCTTATAACCAGGTGAAAGTTGTCCTCGACATCGGAACCATCATTCGGCGAAACACAAACATCGACATCAGTTCAGATGTCCGCAACCAAACGGCATGTTCTCTAAGCTGGGTAGCAATAGATATCTATTTCATTGTCGGGATAATGTGCCGACACTTATGATGTGTCCGTTCGGAACCATATATGACGGCACCGACTCCTGTGTTCTTCCGTTCCAATGCCCGCAACCGAACGGTCTGTTCAGTCACCCGACCGACGATCGCCAATATTATTACTGCTTCCACGACTTGCCTCATAAACAAAAGTGTCCCGAAAACACTCGCTTTGACGGCACGACTTGCGCTCCGGACCGACAGACAACTATCTGTCCTCAAGAGAATGGCAACTTCAGAGATCCAACTGATCCACAGAACTTCATTCAATGCGAGAAAGGTCATCCTCGTGTTGGAAAGTGTCCTGATCAGACCATTTTCGATGATAAAATTCAGCAATGCGTTTATCGCATCCCTTCCCTTGATACTAGAAGTGACCATGGTGATTCTACAGGTGATTTGAGCAATGAAATTTCCATTATCAAGTGAAATGAAATGTTAATTTGGGGGAAATGACGGTTATATGGGTATAGAATCTAAAAATCAGACCAATAATCGATGTTATCTTATCTGCAAAACGACTATTCAGTTATTAATATTGTTTGTAAACAAATTAATTTGTTATTTATCAGAACCGAACAAAATTTCGGTGGATTTCCTTCTCTTGTTTTTGGATCAAAGAACAGATCAGATATTAAATTGTATTAATAATGATAACCAAGTGATCGAAATCATGAATATGTACTCGAATTTAATCGATTCAGAAGAGTTGAAATGGTTGTCAACTGAATAAACAGTAAATAATTTATGAATTATTATATTGTTATATAAATTGAATGAATTAGAGTTGAATCAACCTTGAACACTTTCTCTATGTACTGGATCGCTATCATCAGGCACTTGAACCATGATCTACTGATCAATCGATCAATTAGGGGCACTACAGGTGCTCTTAAGTACAGTGGGATCTGCAAAAACAAAACCGCTAAACCAATAATGGGTTTAATGATTCGCTAATTGATTGATAGGTCAGTCATATCGCGAATCCGTCCGATTAGTCTGAGTGGTCCCACACCGCGGATCGTATAAAAACAGAACAACAAGACATCCATTGACTAACAATATGATGAATGTATTGACGCGGTTGGCCGTTGTGGCCATTGTTCTTCACCTGTGTGGGGCCGCTCTTAAGCCCGACTGCAAGAACAACGTCCAGGCACACGACAGCTTTGCCTGTGTTTGCACCGAAGCTCAACCGTGCGATCCAATCGAAGGAGCTGTCAAAACAGCGACCGGTGTGGTCACCCGTTGGGAGTCCAGTCGCGATGAGGCCCGACTCAGGAAAGAGACCCTTCACTTCGGCAATGCCACTGATCAAGGTAAAAGTAAAAGTGGTTTGATACTTTTTTTTATAATAATAATGTTGGGTCAGGTGGTAGTGCACAGCTTCACATCAAAGTCAACAGAGATGTCAAATACCAAGAGATCTTGGGTTTCGGCGGTGCGTTCACTGACTCGACCGGAATCAACATCAAGAAAGTTGGCGAAAAACTCGGGGATCAGATTTTGAGGGATTACTTCAGCAAAGACGGACTCGAGTACAATGTCGGTCGGATTACCATCGGTGGATCTGACTTTTCACCCCGTGCTTACGCATTGGATGACAACACAGAAGATAAGACTCTTTCAAAGTTTAATCTAACGACTGAAGACCTCGACTACAAAGTATTCTTATTATCTTATCTCACATTGAATAAAAAAAAATTTTGTTATTTAAGATCCCGGCCATCCTTAAAGCCAAGTCATTGGCCACCCATGAGATCCGACTCTTCGGCAGTCCGTGGTCGGCACCCAAATGGATGAAAACCAATAACGAGCTCAACCACGGCGGCAGCATTAAGGGAGCGGTTGGTACGGAATACTGGCAGATATGGGCCAAATATTTTGTCCGGTATGTACTTTTAATGAATAACCCATGATTACAATCTTTGACGGCTGTCTTCATAGTTATCTGGACGCTTATAAGGCCCATAACATCACCCACTGGGGTATAACCATTCAGAACGAACCCGAAGCCGTCCAACCATTCAATTCCATGTATTACACGCCGGAAATGATGAGAGACTTCTTGGCCAAGACTTTAGGACCGGAACTCGAACGAAGTGGTTATGGAACCGATAAACTCAAGGTCATGATATGGGATCATAACCTCGATCACGTGGAAAAGTGGGTTAAGACAATCTTTGCCGATCCGATCGCATCCAAATACGCGGCCGGAACTGCTATTCACTGGTACTCAGGTTCGCCCCAAACAAACCTCGACGAACCGCACCGATTACATCCCGATAAGTTCATTCTGGCCACTGAGGCCTGTGTCGGAGGGACGCCTCAATTGGGTAACTGGAATCGCGCTGAGAGATACGCCCATGATATCATCATGGTAATTTATAACATGGGAATAATAATCAGCAAATCATTTCAATTCAACCCTTTACAGGATCTGCTCCATCACACCGTCGGATGGACCGATTGGAATATGGTATTGGACACTACCGGCGGTCCCACATGGGTCAGCAACTTCCTCGATGCTCCGGTAATCGTAGATCCGGCCAAACACCAGTACTACCGACAGCCCCACTTCTACGCGATGGGACACTTCAGTAAATTCTTGAAACCGGGTTCGGTTCGGATAGACTCGACCACAGTCTCGAGCAATAAGGCCAATGCCATCGTCGCCGCCTTCAGAAACCCCGACAACAGTACTGTTGTGATTGCCGTCAACAACGACGACGCAAGTGTTGAGTTGATGGTCGAGGACACAAAGGTCGGCAAACTTACAGCCACAGTATCACCTAGATCAATTCAAACCTATGTCTACTATGATTGAGGATCAATGGTTCAATTACTAATTGTAATAGTTAACTTTTATAAAGTTTTATCTTAATAAAATACTTGGAACACTTCTAATTTTTAGTCAAGTCTTTCAATCAAGTTTAAAATAAATTTTAAATAGAATTTAATCGGGCCTCAGATTGGAATTCAATTTATTATCATATTCAAGATAATAATTTTCTCAAACTGTTTCTCATTTTTCATCACTTTCTTATGCAAACCAATAACAAATGTCTTCGGAATATCGCAATCAATCACTTAATTCTTTACAAATAACTCAAAAGCAATAATAATTGGTATAATTTCTGTAGTCATTGATATTAG
>JAQGAJ010000489.1:0-14870 GCA_034689365.1 Liebstadia similis | reverse complement strand
TTATTTGTCAAACAATTTCTTTCTGTTTAAGCCATCACTTCCTTGACAATCATCAATCGAATGTTTTGATCCTCAAAAGCAAATTACTCTAAAATCATATCATATTTCGATAATAGCGATAGTAATGGAAGCGATTATTTTAAATGAGATTGAGATCGATAGACACCTTTGAATCTTCGTATTCAATGACTGGGGTCTCGAAAAATAACAGTTTTCTAGAGTTTGAGTTGGATTATGAAAACGTAAGAACAAGTACTGAAAGTTTGTAGACCCAGTGTTACCTCAATTACATATAGCGAGATAAAAATAATGAGATCAGTACATCGATTGAGCCAAGAGTAGTGTTGTAATGATCTATTCTGTGGATCGATTCTGTAAAACTGACCATTAGATCATTGCACGATCACCACAATGGGTCACTTTTATTAACACTATATCTATAGGAAAGGCATTCGGTTAATGCATTTGAATGAAAAGTCGAATTACGAGAAAATTCTTTTTGGGATTAAAGTCGAGGTAATGGTCGGCAAAGAATCGACGATAAATTAGGTGAAAGTCTTTGATTGCCATATATTAAGAATAGTAGAGATGAGTTCAACTCTGCTCTGAACACACATTTTTATTAGAGAAGACTCAATCGATTTTCATTAACCTTTGCATTGAGTTTTAAATTTAGGAAATTGTTTGAAGAGAAGAGCAGAAGAGCGTGAGAACACATTTATCACTTTAATCTACTTTTTTTTACTTTAATTTTAAAAATTCTTAAATACAGTCATTCAGAGCTCTCTTCTCATCTCAGCCTTTGTGTGGCAGTTAATGATAATGAGGGCTATCGAAGAGGAATATATCAAAAGATAAGATAAGATTCTTCGACTTTATTTAAATTTTTGCCAATTAATACAAAAGTTATGAATAAATGAAAAGTAAAATGACTTTTGAAATGACGTTCGATTATTGAGGAGGAGTTTAATTATATAAATGTTATGATAACTTAATTAAATTCATGTGAAGGCAAAAGATCGCGACTTAATTGAGTCGACAATCAGCTAAACTGTTATATTAAAGACAGGTTTGCGGTGACGAACGAAACATATATGACTTCAATTAGTCCTTCCGTTTGGACGACAACAACCACTCCGAGCACATCCTCTGTTGCGTCAATCTCAAGCCCTCTGACCATACCTAACACTTCCATCACTTGGAGCACATCCATCACTCAGACCACGGCTCCCACTGTGACCTCGTCTACCCTTTCCTCCCTTTGGACACAAAGACATGAGTCGAGTACAGAGACGGCAGTGACGGACACAACAAAGTTTGTGAGTTCTGTGAGTTCTGTGATTAATATCAATTGGACGTCGAGTGACGGCACATCTCTTTCTGCTGATGACAACAAAACGCCAATAACTGAGTTGACACTCGATAACAATGCGTCGACTAATACGACAAATATAATACAAGAAGTGTCAACACTGACCACTACTACCACTCCTCGCTCTAATGCACTCAAATCCAAATTTTCTTCGACAGAACCAACTCTTGAAATAGAATTGACAACACTTTTGAGCGAATCGGCGACTAATGACTCGAATATACTTTCAACCAATTCAGCAGAACTTTCATCAATTGACTTAACACAAGACGTGACACCAGTTCTCACTTCTACGCCATCTCTTCCAATGAAGTCAACACCGTTACCGACCATTCCATTCCGATCCAGTCCAACAAACTCGATGCCAACTACCAAACCCATCCAAAATGGATCCGATATTACTAATCAAACTGAAATGTCTTCGACAACAGTTAGTTCATTGACCACAGAGTCGATAACAAGTGATACAATGCCAGTACTGGTGAACACACGACCAGATTATCGGATCACTGAAGACACTAATGTCTGGAGGAGTGAAATGAAAACTAACGGAACCACAATTGGAAGCACAAAAAGTGCTGAGAAAAGTAGTGTCGGATCTACTACTGAGAGCACAACCGCTTCCAAAGTGGGACCAAAGAGTGATTACAACAGACAAAAGAATAGATTTACTTTTGGCATAAGACCTACCAAACAGACCACTGTTTCGATTCGAAGAAATACTTTTGTAGAGACAACCAAACCATCCGAAAGGACGACGACAATCAAAAATGCTTTATTCGAAGACAATAAGACAATCACACCATTAAGAAGAAGTCGTCAGAAGTGGAACACAAAGACAGGAATTGTCATCACTTCTAACGCTTCTGAATCAGCTCAGAGTCAAACAAAGAGAGTGATAACGATTTCGATGATCGTTATATTGATGACAATATTGACGACGAGTTTCAGTCTTTACTTAATTCGAAAGTTAAGAACTGATCGCCGAAACAGACTCTCAGACGACTCAGAAATGCTTTATTTGTCATCAAATGAGGTCTTATGACAAATCACACCATAAGAAGATCGAAATGAGACTAAAATTCGACATTCGGTCACTCTTTGGCCGTTTACCTGATCTTTGATTCAAATTTACCACATCTATGATAAATGATTTGTGTATTATATTATATAAATATCTTGTTTTGGAACAAATAAACTCCAAGTTGATGAAGAAGTTGATGAAGAAGTTGATTGGATCGGAGGAGAAGTCGTTTATAGATTTTATCTGAAATAAGTCCAAAATAATGAAAATTCTTGGTTTCTCTCAATAATCTTATATCCGATTAGTAGTTATTTTTCGCTTTCATTTCAGTATTGAATTCATTGGTCGGAAATAATTCTTTCAAATAATTTATTGAACTGAAGGAACAATCTATTAGTGCTAACACTCTTTGATTCGATAAAAATATAGAGAAATACTTTGTTTTTTATGAGACTGACTCGCATTCAAATGCATTCCTTTCCCTCAATTCCTTCCCTTCCCTTCCCTTTTATAAATTACTCGAACGGTTAATACAAAAGTTTTGTTGTACCAGAAAATAATTGAGAAAACAATGTCTCGAAGTCTGTGTTCTCTCAGATATGAAAGTATACGACATTTACACAATTGAACTAAACTTAAAGCAATAGATATAACAAAATCACAACAATGTGACAAAATTATAAAATCACAATACAGTTACAAAATATTAGACAATGTGACAAAACAATTATGTAGAATAATATAGAATGTTGCAACTATATTAGTCAACATGGTATTTACCAATTTAATATCTAATTTTAGTTTATTTGTTTGAGATGGTCAAAGTTGGGTCAGCAGTTGGGTCTAACTACGATCATTTGTTAGATATTTGTATGAATAAACTTGATTATTCCAAATGTTTATGTTACACCATGCTATAAACTCAAAATCATGTAATCCTTGAATTTAACATGATTATTTGCTTGAAAACTGAGTAACTTTGAGATTCTTCAATTATTCAACCTCAAAGAGTCAAGGTAAAATTTAATCATTAGCCTGTTTTATTATTGAATGCTTAATTCTCTGACTAATTGAATGATACCAAAATTACCATGTTATTCTATGCCATGAGGACAGCTCTCTCGTCTGAGATTCTCCATTGAAGAGGTTTAGAAACTAGAAAGTAATCATTGGTAAAAGAAATGATTAAATTGTGACGGTCTGTGTGCCGACCACTTGAGGCCGTCATCTTCTTTGATCGGTCACAATGTCAGACATGAAATGATATATAGATATGAAACGATGACATTATTTGCTTTGGATTTCGATAAAATAATTATCGGTTTGGAAAAAAAGAAAAATCTGATTATAAAGTAATATAAGTTAGTCTTTAGTAAACACTGTAAGCAAATAAGCCTCGAGTTATTGACAATCAGTTATTGGCCAACGATTCAAATGTTTAATGCATTTAAGTTTAGGTTCGCTTTTGTTCGTCACTTCAATCCATTGACGAATGCAATCGATTTGAAAATTACTTTCAATTCTCAATTGTTTGATGAATTGAAGACTAAGTAAACAAAAACTAATAAACTGAACAAAACATTCGTTTAATTCAATGTTTGCTTTGAAGTTAACATTTAATTCAATTTTAAAAAATTCAGTTCAATTAATGGAAGATTTGTTTTCCCGAAGAAGTCATTACAGTTATGCTCAACTCATTCTATAATTAGCTAATTCTATAAAATATATAAAATATTCGTTACATTTGACTCTAATTGTATTTATATTGTTATAAGTGTTTCCAATGGCTAATGAATTTTACCCATAATGGAAATTATAATAATGGCAATTCATGAAGTGATGACAATTCAATGCACTTTTGCTTATATGACAAACCGGTTGTTGTAATACCCGGAAAGTGATTTTATTGAATCATTAAAATCAATTATCAATCATCAAAATTGTGAATTGAGTTTAAAAGTGAAGAAAATTTAGTATAAAATATGGGAATAAATGATGAAAATTAGTAATGAATTTACACATAAAGTGAATTGTATTTCGATAAATAGAAATGATTTGAAAGCAAATTACAAATGTATACCAAAACCCATATTTGACTAATTAGTGGCCAAACTTTCATCAGACTTGATATTATCGACAGCATTGACACCATTTGAACATAACTTCTTTGGACTGTTTTCTGGACCCGAATTCTGACGCTTTTGGAATAAAATACAAATCGATTTTGAATTAATTCAAATTGTTTTATAATGAATAAGAATTGATTAAAAATACCTTTCGTTTGATGAGATGCGAGATATCAGTGATTGGTTTGTCTTTGATTTCATTCTTCTTGGGAGTGATGGCCTCTTCTTCTTTCTGTTCATTCACTTCCCGTTCGATCGCATCCTTAACGTTCTGCAACTGTTCCTTCGAGTCTTCGATCTTAACTTTCATTTCTGGTAAAAGACTTTCCAAACGACTTATTTCTCGTTTTATACTTTCATTCGTTTCAATGTCTTCGGGATTGACTGTCGAAAGCTTTTGCTTCTGATTAGATATTCGGCTTTCGATCACTTGAATAGCGCTATGGAAGCAATTGTTGGCGTCTTCTGTGTTATTGTTGAAGGAGAAAGCTATTCCGAGATGATAATAGGTTTCGGCAATGAGTCGGTCGTCTTCGGGCAGTATTTCTTTCCGATGGTTCAGACATCGGGTCAGAAGATCAATGGCATTGACATTGTTTTCCCATTCAATACTAATTTCGCCCAACTTTTGGAGAGTTTCGGCTAATTTCAGTTTATTGTCGTTTGCGTCCAAATGTCTGGAAAAGACGTTTTTGGCCAAACAGAGCACTTCCCACGCGACCTCTATGTTGGACGCGTCGTCATCTCCCGTATCGTCATTTGCTTCTTCACCTTTTGATGTCGAGGGCTGACACTCCATGGAAGAGGTTTCAGTAGTGGCACTGGAGCTTTGTGGACAGGGTTCGGGTTCGGGTTCCTTATCTTTTTCGGATCCATTTGTCTGTTTCTTCTTTTCTTCATCAGAGTCTTCAATATCTTCTTCGGTGTCGGTTTTCTTTTCTTCGGCTAATTATAATCCAAAGATTAATTATATTAATCGCAAAAATGCAAAACAAAACAATACTTTTATCTTTGTTTTCTGTTTCGTCCTGAGATTCTTCTTCTTCTTCATCTTCTTCCTCGTCTTCAGTCGCCTCATCTTCAGACAGTTCCGCCACTAAATACAATCAATTACTTTTTGCATATAAAAAGCTGACATACGTTTAGTGTGAATGACACCGTCGAAGAGCCCGTCCTCGAGTCGGGCCAATTCCAAGAGAGCTGTTCCGTAATACAGATAGGCTTCGCCGCATTCTTCGGCTCCGATGCCGAACCGCTGATCGAAGAGCTGACACGAATCCTGAAGACTGGTCACAGCCGAGGGATAATCTTCGACGAGAAGATGTCTTTTGCCTTGATTTAAGTGAAGTAAGGCTTCGACCGCGACATCAAAGTCATTGTCTTTCGGCCTTTCGGTAAAAGAGATGTCAAAGTTTAGATAACTCAACATTTGGTGATAACAACTCACTTCTCATTGTCCTCTGGCTTGGGATCAGTTGATTGTGATGTTTGTGCTTCAGAAGTGTCCAAGTTTTCCATCTTATGGTCAGAAGAGATGACAATAAATAGGAATTAATGTTTGAAATGAAGTGAAAGACAATCAATGAGTCAAACAATGATTGCTCTGAAAGAGTGCCAAACGAGTCAATAGTGGGCGCACTCTATGAGAGTCACAACACTGAGAGCACAGCAGAGGGACAGCACTACTGACAGCACTACTGACAGCACTCCCGCCACAGGACTCACGACTCTCGACCGCCAAAATGATATCTCATGTGATGTCATTGAACGACCGCCGGATCTGATTATCACTTCTTTACTACTTCTAACCAATAATTGATTAATCAATTTATTAAAGGTTTTGGTTTGCATTTCAATCACATTAGGGCTAACATTAGATCCAATACATTAGAATTGGTCTGATCTGAGATCTATCACTATCTCTACCTTTATTAACATTTATTTAAATCTATTGATAATTCAAATTATATGATAAATAAGATATCACTTTATTAGTTATCATTTTATAAGATGATTAAAGTTATATAATCTCTTCATAAATGGATTAGATATAGAAAAGTAAGTTCGGTTAGTCTTCGGCAAAGTTACCGAACGATTGTCAATCGCATTGCACTACCAATAGATTGCATTCACTCTTCAGATATAGATTTAATAATATTTAACAATATTAAAGACAAATACCATTTTGATTATCTGGCAATAGTGGGTCAACCGATCTCCACCAGCAAACAAATCTTCCATATTTATCATCCGATTCTGGTCACAAATATTTTGATGTTTTACTACAATTTATCGATTCATAGAACAAAAGAGGATTTACTAAAATTGTAATTATCTTACAGTTTTATATATCACTGATATTCAAATTGGTCTAATATTCCTTACAGTTGTAGTTGTTTTGAATGTATAAATCATGGTCATAACGATAACCATATGGATGTTATGGTCATAATTGTCATTAACCTCACCAAATCTCACAAATATTACACTTTTTTAATAAAAGCAATTTTTATTCTCAACTTTTATTAACATCATTTAAAACTATTTATATAACAAATGAAATTAAGATATTTTATCACAAATGAGTCGTCGATGACTAGGGTTTGAATAGGTGTCGGCTTTCGGTCACCAATTCGGTCACCACTTCACCGAATGTCTGTGTTCTTCATTTATGCTAAGTCTAACTCAAAAGACATTATTTAGAGACTAAGAGATAATCAATGAGACAAACCGTTTGAGAGTTTCATAGCCTGAAAGTGAAGACATTAAATGAAAAATTGATTGATTTGATGAATGAGAATAAAATACCTGCGACTATGAACGCCGAAGAGATGCAACTTTGAGTGATTCGGGCCGACAATCCTTTCTTGAACATATTGAAGCCCTCCTCAGCCCAGAGCTGATGGACAGCATATATGAATGAATGGATTCGTCGGACTTGAATGTTGGCTCTCAAGACGTCCAATGGGTTTGTGATAACTGAATTCAATTAAACTGTTAGATATACTTCAATGATATCATTGTGTGTTCAGACCCGCAACGGTTACGCCCGATAAAGAACCCGAAGCGCATTGTATTAGCATATGTGATGTGTTTTCTGGGAATAATGGCATCAAATGACCTGAAGATTACAATTTATTTAGTTTATCATAATTGAGGATAAACTAATAACCGGTGTAAATGGGATAAAACATCCACCAAAGAGCACTACTGGGCACGTATGTGGCCACTGATGAAAAATAACCACGATAATATGCCTTTGGAATAATCAAATCTCAATCTCAAGTAAAGCTAAACTAATTGGTTCTCACTTTGATTCCTCCATCTATTTTATAAAGTTCTTTGATGACAGCCTTTGCCATTCCATATTTTCTAAGATTGGTGGTATCGATATGTAATCTTGATAGATTATCATTGGCTATGTTGGCTTTGTTTTTGGCTCCCGAACCCATTAACATCAGATGTTGAGATATAACATCGAATGGACCTTCAAATGGACGAACGATTGTCAGTTCGGTTTGACATTCAAAGAGGTGGAGACCAAAGAGACTTACATATGATTGTCTGACTTACGAGAGACCCGCAACCTATCAATGGACAGATTAATCGAATTAATTGAAAGAACAAACAAACAGAAGACATACCGCCAGCTATCAAACCCTTGAGTCGACTGTCATGAATGTCTCCTTTTTTGGAGAGAAGATCTCTTACTTTCTCATAAGTAAGAATATAACCAATACCTAGAGAACAAATACCAATGAGTTGATAAATTTGAGATCAATTCCTTACCAGAGACTACTTGAACCGAATTGATCCAAAATCCTTTATAAAGACCAGAAAAGCCTTCTCTTCTGATAATGTTTGTAAAGGCATCAAAAGTGCCTAAAGATCTCAAATGATTAGTCAGTGATTGGTCAGGTTATCGGTAATACCTCTGTATACGAGTCCATGTCTTTGAACCTGGAAGTGATTGTTGAAGACATGAGAGAGTGATCGACAGAAGAGGACAGACCTGAAGACGAGTTTTAATGACAGTCAGAGGATATAAGACTACTCTAAGCGCTAATGAGTTGATGGCCGACAAACAGAAGAAGCGATTCTTGTCCATCATCTCCCACTCAATGGTAAACATTCCGACCCGATTTGATTCAATTCCGTCCATTTTAAATGTCATAACAATTCAGTCTTCAATTTGTTTACAAATAATTACTAATTATAACTAAATATAAATATCTAATAAAATAGTAAACTATAGCCGAACGAGTGGTCAGTTGGTTCGGTAGTGACGTCCCGGTCCCGATTGGCTTACATAACATTGCAGATGTGGTCAGATGTGGTCAGTGGTCGGTAAGACCCGAGTGTTTGATAAGCGATCGTACGATCACTCGTCAGTCACGTTGTGTTTATGCAATCCTAGACTCGTTCACAAAATGTGTTACAAAAAGTCACTTATGTTTGGCTCCCATTCACTGATCGCGAGTCTCGAGTCTCGAGACCTTTGGTTGAGTTTACGATATCAATGACAAAACCACTATAAGTATTGTGTATAGTTGGTCTCTATTTATAAAGACAGCAAACAGTAGCGACAATCGGCATAAATCTCAGCTGTCTTTCAATGGAGGCAATGGATGATTAGGCAGGGTTTCAATGGAGAGGTCACTACTGTTTGCTGTCTTTATAAATAACGATTGACTATAAGTGATGTAACTCACGATTAGTATTTCACTTAAGAGGGATTCACAGAGGGAACAATTGATTTAACAGAGGGATCACTAATTCATCACTAATTCACTCATTAATTATTATTAATTATCATTTGTAATATATTTGTAATGATCCCGAATAGAATGGAAATGATGCGATTCCTTTCAGAAAATTTTATTTATCAAAATGTGATCATGGTAAATAGAAAAGTACCAATTTAATCAAATATAATAAAATTTAAAGTAATTTTGATTTATTAAACTCACCAGGATTTGAATGAAATTCACGTTTTGTTTTCAAGCGAAAGTGGCATCAAATCACAAATCATTTATATATCAATTAGATATACAAATATTTTTTCCTGTCTTTACATTTTCAGTATTTGCTAACCTATATATTGAGATAGACTAAGTTCATAATTCCTCGATGACTCGAAATTGCACAAACATCAGGACCGCCTCAAAGTTAGACCATGTCTTTGAAATTCAAAACATTTGTCTCATTCATAATGTTTTGCAAAACTGATAGAATTTTAATAGAATTTTAAGCGAAAGCTTAGAACGACTTGTAATACAACTTTTGGGCGAATCGGGTGAACAGACATTGAATGAGTTCGTCCTCTCATTCCAACTATAGTTAAGCCACAGTTATATCGCTCTCAAAGTTTGGGACAATATATTAGTATTCAATAGATTTCAATGTGTTTTCAAATTGTGACCAAAAATGATTTTACTCGGACTCGGACTCGGGTTTAATGGCTTTGGACTAAAAGTTTTATTCTTTGTTTCATTTGTTTTTGTGCGGAAAGCGATCGGACAGACGGAGACCAATGATACCGGAATCCTATCGGGTATGACATCTCTCCTGAAATTAACTAAATTAACTAAATTGTAAATTAATTGAGTTAACAATTAAATGTCAACCGTTTGCCAATTATATCGCGTACTAAACAACACAACTATCTCTTGACTTCACTAACTTTTTGCTCTTAAGTTCCAATGAAAATGAAAACACCATTTCTTCCTTACTTAAAGTTGAGGTCATTTACCTTTAGAACTAAACTTGACATTGAACTCAATCACTTGATCTGAAGGCAGAGGTTGTGAAGAACTGTTAATCTCTTAAACAGTGATCACAAAACAGTTAATTGTTATCAATAGTGATTGGGTCTGATCTGATCTGTTGGACAAATAGATTGAAAGAAGTTGAGACCCGAGTTGTGGACATCTATGGATTGTTAGCGAAGAGATATCTCAAAGGTTATTGTGGTGTAAACAAGTCATTGACCTCTTGGGCTCTTCTGTCGATTTACTATTGAATTTATATATTTTGCATTAATAGTGAGGTCATTCAAGTGAAAAATAGTTTGGTATTGAAAATATTTATTAGAATAATAGACAATCCTATCCTAATGTCAGACAATGGACTGAAGACCTTTCACGCACTGATTGTATGCAAATTCAATGAATTCGTCAAATTTTGATGAAATGTAGTTTTAAATAAAATACAAATGATTTGAATCTCTTATTGTATTGAATAATTAGATTTATGGAGCAGTTTGACGTCAGTGGGCAAAGCGCCGGCCTGTCCGGGGGAGTGCGTCCACGCCATCACTTCCATCTTCTGCGATAATGTCCTCGAAGAGGTCACCTGTGGAGCAAACTTTTTAAGATGTTGTGTTCCTCATGAGTTCTCCTTTGGAACACCTGTTGAGACATCGGCACCCATTCTTGAAAATAATCCTCAGTCTGGGGAACAGACATCCAATGGATCTCAATCAACATCAACCACGACAACCACAACCACTTCCACCACCACTACTACTCCAAAGCCAACTGAAGCTCATCATTCAGTGCATTCATCCATTACTTCTCATCCTTTAATGATTAGACCACATAATCCTAAACCATATACACCGGCAGTAGTTTTCGGTTCCCTCAATATAAACAAGATTACACCCATTCCTCTTTCAATGTCTTCTACCACAACTACGACAACTACCAGTCCTCTCAAAATGAATAGCATTCCACAGAAATATTCTGTCGGTTCAGAATCACCAGAAATGTCGGGTTCAGATCCAATATCGAGTTCTGTGTCCCCTTTGGAAGAGTCATGTCCTGGCGTTTGCATAAAACTACGATTTGTCCGCTATTGTAGTAATATCTTAAGCAACGGAAAGTGTCCGTCAGAAGAGGATCGGTGTTGTCTTCAGTCTGAAGTAGACTTTGACAACTCATCCAATATCGTAACTGTTGTACAACAAAGTGATTCTTTCAATGCATCAAAAGATTTATCAGAAGAACAACAAAAAGAAAAGCCAAAAGTGGATGACATGTCTTCTAATGTGGAAAAAGATGTCAGACCGACGACTCCATTGCCGTTATGTGAGGGCACATGTGTTGCCCCACTCTTCAGTTTGCTGTGCGATGAAACCAATTCTAACCTCTATTGTCCGAACGGCGGGACCTGTTGTGTGAACAGAGAGGTAACGACCGAAGCTCCAAGTCTTAGGCCCTGTCCCGGGAATTGCATCCCAACTATTCTGAGTGGAATGTGTAACCGACCCTCAGAACTCATATTGAAGACTCTTGATTGCAATTCTGGATCAATTTGTTGCCATAATCCTCATCAAGTAAATGAAGAACCAATTAAAGAGCATAATGTGGAGGAATCAATGAATGATCCGACCAAAGATGGAACCCCTCCTAAGCCATCACTAATCCCCGGATTAAATGCTCAAAATATAAATCAATTTTTATTTGGATCCGATAATCCCGACCCTCCTCTGTTTGCTTCTGGTCCTCCCATTCAAAAGCCATCGCCATTTAATCCATTACCACCAATAATGATACCGCAACCGATACCGAACCCAAATAATGTTCTGAATATCCCGCGCCCCCCTTCATCCCCACCCCCGCCATTAATGCCGGAAACTGCTGTCCGTTTGCCACCCATACCATCAAAACCAGATCCAGAAGTTGATATCCTCGACATCCTTGATAATACACCCGATAACAAATCAGTGATTAGAGAGCCGGGAGGCCCGCCGTTCTGTCCCGGGCCTTGCATTGCGCCAATGTTCAGGTTAGGTCGAAATCGAATACTATCTTTGGATCGAAATTCACCGAAAAAATCTCTTTAGATTCACGTGTTTTGGCGGAAATGCAATTTACCCGAAATTCAAATGCGCTAAAAGCGGACAATTGTGTTGCGCACCCATGACTGACATCCAGGCCTTTGAAGCAAATGTCTTATCAAACAATGGTGTTTGGAAAGTACCCAACAATCTAACTAATTATGACGATTCTCCCATTAAACGTAAGTTTAGCTAAATTCAGATAAGGATCTAATAATCGATCGGACATTTGGTCACTTCAGCCCCTCCTCCAAGAAGACCAAACCCTTATATGTGTGGAATCAAAGGAACTCAACGAAGAGAAACGCCACGAGTTGTGGGCGGATCTGACTCTTTTCCGGGTGAATGGTGTTGGCAGGTATGATATGGCCATGTCCAAGCTGATACAGGGCTGTTCAATCGTATAAATACACTATGGATTTTAATGTTCCTGTTATACAAACATTATCATTTTCTCATTACCATTACGATAATGTATTTATACGATTGAACAAGAGTGTATGGACAAAATGTGACATTGCTATCAATATCTTATCATTTCATGTCTTTTGAAGATTGCTTTGATTAATGCACAAAATCAATATCTGTGTGGCGGAGCTCTCATAGGAGCCCAATGGGTGCTTACGGCCGCCCATTGTATTACTAAGTAATTGATAACATATTCAAAATTTACCCTTTGGTTAAAATTAATTTGCAAATAGTTTGGTTCGAAGCGGAGAAACTATTTACGTAAGAGTTGGTGATTACGACCTGACCAGTCAAGTGGGCAGTAGAGGTGCGCAGACACAAAAGGTCAGCACTACTTATATCCATCACAACCACAATGGGCAGACTTTAGATAACGGTACTCAGAGATTAGATATATTGGATACTAAGCACTCTTCCCATTAGATATCGCACTTTTGAGACTTCAATCGCCGGTAGAGCTCAACGAATCGGTTTGTTTGGTATGTCTGCCCGCCCGGGGGTCTAAACGCAAACCTGGGAAGAGATGTACTGTCACTGGATATGGTTATAAAGATGAAAGTCAGTGCAAATGTGATTATAAATGTTGAATCTCTAATGGTATTTATTCTAAAGCCGGACCGATTGCACTGAGAATAAGAGAAGCAGATGTGCCGGTTGTCGATGACCAGGAATGTACCGTCAAAATCAATTCAGTGACCGAAAAGCTCTTCATCCTTCCCGCGAGCAGTTTCTGTGCGGGAGGTGATGACGGGAACGACGCCTGTCAGGGGGACGGAGGGTCTGGACTGACCTGTGAGGTCGACGGATACTACGAATTGACGGGATTAGTGTCTTGGGGTCAGTCATCACGTCTGCAATGGATTCGAATCTAATCAAACTTTTTCTTAGGGTTCGGATGCGGACGATCGGGTGTTCCGGGAGTTTACGTAAAGGTGTCTGCATTTGTCGGTTGGATAAATCAAATCATAAGTGTTAACAATCAATAGTCAAATGCCATTTCATATGATTTAGTCATTCAATAAACATATTTATAAATAATATAAATTAAAATTTACTAAACATTTGGAATATATTCGACATTAATATTAATCAAAATAGTGATTACGACTGAAAGTGCAATAATATAACCCAATTTAGATCAGTTTAGTTCAGTTAGTAATGCAATGCTTCTGAATCTGAAGTTCAGATCTTATCGTTTGGAACTCACAATAACTAAAGTGTGTTAACCAAGGAATAAAACAACAGAACGGACTCTCAATCGAGACTATTATGGGGTTTGGATGTTAATAACGGAACGACAGGGATATTATGCGGACACCGGTCATAACCATATTCTACATATTTGTGGTAAAACGAGTAATGATTTTTGGGTCCGTCAATCAGACAATTGGAAACTTGCATAACAATCGGTTAACACTGGAAAATATGCGAGACTTGTCTGAATGACTTTATGGGATAAATATATAACAAATTATGCGAAACTATGTTTTGGTTATTAAACAAGTTTTAAATTCACTTGAATTGCAAGTAAAGTAGAAATGTTTTGAGTTTCTCTCAAATTGGACTCATTTTTAGGGAAAACCAAAGCAATGATTGCATGGATTTCCAGATTGTATTAAACAACCGAAGCATTCAAATGATTAACGAATTCATTCAAAACAAGATGAAACATATCAAAAAGACTACATTTACAGCACTTTTTAAGAAGGTATTTATAATATCCTTTTAGGAGGATCTTCCCTTGTACAAAACCCATTAGAGAATAGCATTATGTGGGAACAACTTTTGAGAAGCTGACTTTAGAAATTTAAGTTAAAATTTAACGAAAAAAGTAAATTTTGATATTTAATAAAATCAATTCTTTAGACATTAAACAATTAGTCGATGTTATACTTTTAATCAGCATCTATTGAGATAATTTATTTTTCAGCCTCTATTAAGCTGTGCTATATTAGTCAGCATCTATTGGGGTAAGCTATATAAGTCAGCTTATATTAAGCTATGCCATATTTGTCAGGCCTATATTATGGTGTGCCCATA
>JAQGAJ010000488.1:0-14875 GCA_034689365.1 Liebstadia similis | reverse complement strand
CACGAAAGGAATGGCAATAATCTGTATATAACCTCATATTTAGATCGATTTGTCCAAAATTGAAATCTCATGATCGAAGAGAAGTAATGTTACGGTAATTATTCGAAATCAATTCCAAACATTAAGTCAGAGAGAGTTCCTATTTTAGTCTCAATATTATTATTTCAATGAATAAATATATCATTTTTTCTGAGAAAAGAATAAACTGTTTTAATATATTTCAACTTTTTATACAAAGAGAGAGAAAATTGTTTCAAAAATTTATATATAATTTGATTAAAAGATTTTTTCTTGTCTTAAGAGTGAAATCGCAATGAATTTGACGTAAATATTGTTTTAATTAAGCAATAAATTAATTTAAACGCAAACAAATGGGTATTTAATTGAAATAATTATCAAAATATAACTTAAAAACAACTGAAATAAAAATAAAACATTTATTTACTCGAAAAACGAATTAAAAATTTAAAGCAAAGATGTGTTTAATGAAAGAGTTTTTCTCTTTTTTAGTCGACAATTGAGAAAATTGTTGAGAAAATGGGTTATTATCTCATTTTCCTCTCCGAACGGCATTTCTTATGATATTTGGATAACGTTTTGTGTGTTTTTCTGTACAAAAAGGGAAAGAAATAAAGAGAAGAAGAAAACAATCACTTGGAATGACTTCAGTGGTGATGATTGTTATTGCAGTTTCGCAGAGAAGCGGTTCCTCTGATTGGCCCAAAGCCGAGACACTCTTCGCCGGAGACACACGTTTCACACACTTTTGGATCATTTTTCTTATGCTTTGCTTATTCTTCTGTCCGAATGTTTATTTGCTCTGTTCTGTTGATTCATTTCAAGACTAGAACCGAATTAATCATTTGTTTGTGTGGCTCAGAGTCAGCTCAGAATCAGCTCAGAGTCACTGACTGTTCCACTCATGTAATAGTATTACACTTTTTGGTTCACTTTTAGGTCATTTCAACCACTCTTTTAATACATAAATCACAGTTTGAAGCGATTAGAGATCCGATCCCTGTCTTCGCACACTTAACCACATCTACGGGAAGACAGGTATCAGAGAAACAGACATTTCATTAAGTTTTCTGTTAATTGTTTTGCGAATCAATCGTTTGTCTTAAGAGAACTCATCGACTGAGTTAGCGCTCGGTTTCTAATGAACACCATTTGATATGAAGTTTTGGTTTTCATTTCGTTTCACAAATTATCGTTTAATTGATTCATCAATTTATTCAATCGTTTATTTAATATTCTTCTATGTATTGATGTCTACGACCGCGGGAACCAAACGCTCGAAAAACAACAAACTAAGAGCACAAGGATTTGCGTCGACAGCAATGTCTGGCCTTTGTTTAGATTCACTGCAATCAAAGACAAGACAAGAATCGTTAGAAATGTTATGCAAAACAAGTTATTGTCAATAAACTAATGAAATGGATGGGAATGAAGGAAGACGTTCGACCCTCAGAGGGCTCATTGCATGATCACAACAGATCAGATCAGAGCAGATCAGGTCAGATAAGAATTTGAAAAGTATGGCACAAATGTTGAGATTCGTTACAATGAATTTCAATACAAGTTTAACACACAATTGACTCAAACAAAAAATAATAAAATAAAGAGAATCAGAATCAGAGATGCATTAGTCGATAAGAAGACCAGAGCACAGGACGAGCCCCGGGAGGAGTAGTACCGGCTTTATTCATAGCGATGTGCAGTCCAGAGCTCTGTTGACTGCTTCCTATTATAGTCTCTTTGTAATAGGTTTTCAGCGGTTTCTCCAGAGTTGCCGTACATTTGAGTCTAATTTGTTGACTATCTTTGCCACCGAATTGGGTCCGTCTTTTGGTTGTGCCGGCCATTTGTGACGGATTAACCCTCATTACCAAACCCAGTGAAGTCGCTTCTTTGCCATTCTCCAGGTTTCGCGTCGGATATCTTATCAAATGTTCTTCTTTAGCCTAAGAGATGATAACGTCATTTGAATTAATAATCATTTTAATGAATCACTGATTTGCATAATATAAGAATCAGAATGAATGCAATATATTGTCTGATATTTTAATAATAATAATAATGAGATTCGAAGCGAAAAAGTAATTAATTGTTTTGATTACTTCTTTGTCATTGATGTAGAACTTGAGTTGAGGGGCCGGAACTGATTGTGAAGTACAGGTCAGGTTAATTGTATCGCCCATGTAATACATCGGACGACCACCGCTGATCACCGGTCCTTCGCTCTCGTGAACTGAGACCATAACGCAAATGGATATTAGTTTTTGCCGAAGAGTTTCGGTGATTTGATACCTGAGTGAGTGTGCGATGCCTTCGAGTGATCCGATACTATGATCTCTTCGCTGCTCATGGAATATGCCTGTGATATGACACTTGTGCACCGAAGCTTAATCACTCCATCCCTCTTGAATTGTCGTTCCTCGACGTGAAACTGTAACTCAAGCGCAGATTCTTGGAGACCATCTTTCCGTTTAGCGGTCGGTATTTCCCGCACAAACTCTTCGTCGGCCGGCACTCCGTTTATTGTCCACGAGAGAGACGACTGAGGCTTTGGTTTGCAAATCATTCGATACATGAATTGAAGTTTTTATGGTTTGTTTTAAGCTCTCAAGCAATCCATAGATTAATAGTTTTCGTGTAAAGAATTATTTCAAATCTAATAATTATGCGATTGTTTCGTGAGTTTCACTAATTTTTGATTCACTTCTCACAACTCATAACTCATAACTAGTATTGAAATTATAATTTATTCTAATATTTCTCACATTGTTTTCAATTTAATCATAGATAGAAGCGAACGGAAAGGTATGCAAAGTATGGATTACTTAATGCAAAACAGGGATAGGCTATAGGGATGTGCATTACCTTTGATGGTCCGGTACGACACGTGACATTCACTAAGCGATTAGAAGCAAATGTTAATTGCAATCGGTTTGAGGTCTGAGTCAATACAATGAGTACCTAAGTCTCCGATACCGTACTGTTGCGCTTTAATGCCCACTATAGTCGGACCCTCTTTGGGCAAACCTATAGAATATATAATTGATTTGCAAATATTGAACAAAATCCAGACTAAAGGGTGTTTCACATGGTTTTTAATTTGCTGTCAATTCATAAATGCATTCAATTTTGTTCACCAATAATATAGTAAACACTTTTTACACGACATTACACTTAAGTAACAATTATTAAAACTGGGCTCAAGTGAGCGGAAGCTATACTCGACCGCAAAATACGGGAATATAAATGACAAGTCATTCACAGCACGACCTCCTCTACCGATCCGTGCCTTACATACCCTGCTCTTCATTGCAAAAGAAGAGTTGACTCAACAAAAAAAAGTTTGAAAATTGTTTTTTTAGCCAACATTTGGTTATAAGAGCGATGAGATTAATATTGAAATCGAGGTCTTTCTAAAGGATTTTCACTAAGTTTTCGATCGAAATATTGGCCTCAAATATATTTTACGCCTCATTTTGTTTGGCCAGAGATGAGAGCACCGGAGAAGTGATGAACAGCACAGGATATCAGTGTGTATGGCATCGGATAGACTCGCAGACGATAACTTATATTAATGGTTATCCCTTTTAGATATAATTGAAAATATTTTCCCGTCCTATCCCTGTTCTAACCCCGACCAAAGTGAACGCTCAGTACTAATCGCGATTCCGGTTGAGTGGACACCAGTCTGTGCGGGTCTATGTGTCGATGTGTTCATCAGACACACCATAAATCGAGTGAATAAAGTGCCAGAAAGTGAGGGAACAAACAATGCGATGAAAGGAGAGATCAGTTGAGTCTATGCCTAAAGACTTGACTGAAATGCGAATCTAAAAATCATTTGGTAATGAACTTCAGGCAAATGCAAAATAGGACTACTGTTGAGGGGAGGGATGGAAGGGAGCGATACAGGGATGGAGGGAATGGAACAGAGCTGTCGGTTATGAGTTGGTATACCATCGCTTGCACTCTATCGACAAACAAATATTGTAAATGTGATCACTGACTGAATACATACAACAAATTCGCAATATTTAGTTGAAAATTACTTCAACTAAAGCCGAGTCCACTCATTCATCATTTTGAACATTGAGTACTCGTAGAGTAGTATTGGTTTTGAGTTGAATTGTGAACATAACTCACAAATTGAGTTAACGACATCACCTGCGCCGCCCCCGACTCAGCCCCGGCTCAACCCCGACATCGGAACACCACCTGCCCTTTGTTCAAACGAAACTAGAACTAAGATTAGACTTTTTTTTTTATCGCAAACACACTTCTCTTAATCAGAACCGATGCTTAAAAACATTGGAGTCGGAGATCATTTCGATTACAAACAGTAGTCGACATTATATTCGACTAATTATCGAATAAATTAAATGTAATTCGAGAAAAACAAATGCAAAGAGAATTAGATTAGAATTAGATTTTTTGATTTTTTCTTTGAGAGAATTAGTTTTCTTCTAATTAATCAGATTTGTGTTTAATTAATTTTATTTAATCAAATCTTTTAGGAGACAAAGTCTGGAAATCAAATATTTTTATTAGAAATTAAATCTAAAATTATACATTTTTAGTAATTATGTTCTAATTTCGTTCTAATTTTATGGAATTTAAAACAAATTATTGAAGAATCAGATATAAAGTTTCGATTTACTTATGGTTCACTTATGATTGCCATTTGATTGATAGCCTTGAGCTCAAAAAGTATATTCAATTACAACGCGAATCATAAAAAAGAAAATCATGAGATCGTCTAAAATCAGTCACAAATCTAATTGAAAGCCAATTATTATATTAGTTATGAATTATTACTGTAATTACGTCGAAAAAAATTAGACGAAAACTAATATTAAAATTTAGTTAAAGTTTTCAAATCGAGACAACTCTGTAGTGAATGAGAACGATCTGATTGGATGAAAGTGTAATTCATTGAATGAGAAAAATGGAAAATATCTATGAAATAGAGGACTGAGTCGACCATTAAATTAAGTACATATAAAAGTATATAATTTAGTCGAACAAACATTAAAAGGAAAACCATTAGAAAAAAGAACTATTACTTTGAGGAATCATTACTATTAGAGCCGATTAGTTAATGTGTAATAATATTTCCAAAGAGTCAAACAGAAGAGGAATGACTCGAGATTTAGCGGCGGAGTCATAAACACCGGAGTCGGGCCTCAGTTAGGCCTTCAGTCACGACAATTGCTTATTAATGTAAATCTAATTTGTTTGCATTGATATCACTCTTTTGTATCCATTAAGAGCTAGTCTTTCAAACCTTTGTCAACACAGACTCCGAATGAGTTAATCATCTCTTTTTGAATTATAACAGTGAAGCGCAAAGCCATGCATATCATCGATAGTTTGGGTTTGGGTCTCGTTTTTTAGTGGGAAAAGGTCTCCCATTATATAATTTTCGTTTTCGGGGGATTTATAGTTATTATTCCTTACTTCGAGAGTTATTTTTCAAACCCATCGCCTTAACCATCCCTGTGTTGTGAGTCGGGGACAACCACTCATTTATTTAAATGCGAGTCTCGCGATAAAAAGTGAGAATAAAGTCCGAGATATTAATCATTTGTTGGACACCGACAGCAAAGAACCGGAATTAAAGCGAACCCAATATTGGAAACTGTAGTCCAAAGCTGTCGGACATTAAGGCAAACATTTAGGCATTTATTTCCTGTTTAGTGACGAGAAATAAAGGACTGGGTTTTGCAAAAATGAAAAATCACTAAAAGAGAAAAAAGGAGAGCACAGGGAGAAGACTATGATATCCCCTGTGCTTTAGGTATTGGCATTATATTGGAAGTCATGAGAAAAGAGAATCAGTTCGGGAGTGAATGAAAGTGCGAGAAATCGAGAATTTTGATCCAAACATAACAAATCTCATAACAAAAGTATCATTAATCAAAACATAGCGGTTTCGGAGCACAACCCGAATGTGCGGCCACTGAATGCCGGCTCAGGAATCGAACTGAACAGTGAAGTCGGCCTTAAGGCGATTGAAACTAAAATAGAATATAATGGAAGAGAAAATATCCCATTTGGCTGTTTTGGCCTCTTCTGGTCTTTTTTTGATGGTATACGAGACCGGAATAATAATGCGATTGTAATATCAAACATAACGTAATGATTCGGTTGATGAAGATGTTGCCGATTGTCACTAATTACCGGCGTTCCTGATGTTCATCAAAGCCCTAAATGATTCTAATCTATGAGAGACAGGACCTGAAAATTAATTGTCAGTCAATCCATGAAAAACCTATGCTTTGAGTACTGTATGAGAACTGAGTGGCAGTTCTTCGGAGATTAGTTTTGTTCAAATGGAAAGCTCTATCGCTCGACAAATGCGAACCAAAACAGATGGCAACTGATGTCGTAATGAGCGACCCATCATAGGTATGACCGGAGAGGGCAGAGGGAGAGACAGAGGGACTCGTAATTAGCATATGTGAGGCACAAAACACACGCGAAGACCGAAAATACATGTTTTTCAGATCGATTCCATCGTTCAGTTCCTGATTCGCCCCAAAAATTAATTCAATCGAAACCAGAAGTTTAATAAAACTATTTTAATTTGACAAAAATTGTCGCCAAATCATTGTGAGTGCGGAGAATCAGCCAAACCATCGATTATTTGTGTATATATTTTCCATAATTAATATTTTATATCGTTTTTGGTTATTAAATATTTTCCAGTAATTTGTTTCGTCTGAATATCAATTGCAACGAATGAGCCCTTCTTTGGTATCAATGCGTTTGACAGCGAAGTCACTGATAGGGGAGGACTGGGAAGGGATGCGAACGACTCGGAACTCATTCAATGTGAAACATCATTACATGAAAAGAGAATAAGAGTAGAAAATAATTCAATATTTCAATTCTATGACTGAATCATAAAATCTCTACTCTTTTGTGTAGTAATGATGTCTGAGTTCACAAAAATAAAACCATTTTATCGAATAAAATATACTTTAAATCAAATGAAAATTGAAGTCCAATCGGAAGACAACACAATCCGAGGCTAACTTATTCCATATCTTCGCCAATGACTAAAAGAGACAATCTTTGGTCTCAGATTTGAAAGAATTGTTCCCTTAAGGCTCAGACATCAAGATTATGGCGGGAGAGAGAGAGAGAGAGAGAGAGAGAGAGAGAGAGAGACCCACAATAGCTCTTATTGTATAAAATGTTTTGTTATCTCAAAGTCTTTTGCATTTATGGAGAAAATAATAAGAATAATGAAAAAGTTATGTAAAATAGGGTTAAAGAGAGATAACTAAAGAATAGTTACACAAAAATCATGGTTTAAACTCGTTATAAAGTACTTAATTCTTGATTAACAATCTCTGCACTAATGAGAGAATGTCTTATCCCTTATCAGTCAGAATGCGTTTAAAATCTCATCGAATAAATGTTTATTAGAAGAGACGGTTCTTTGTCATCAATGAAACAGTGAAATGCACTCAAAAACGGTAGAAATGATCGATAAAAGAGATAAATATCGATAGAGAGTGACATTGATATCATTGATATGGCTTTGATATCTCAGTTTAAAGTTTTGGTCATTTTTTGAGTGAAAGACAATTCAGTTCAATAGCCAAATGTCGGAAATACAGTGAGAAATAATGGAAATAATGTTCATTCAGGGCATCGATAATAAGCAGAAAATTGCTTTTTATGCGGGAATAAGTTGGAAGACGTAATCGTCGACAAGCTATCGGTTCTCTCCTCACATGTCTGTCCACTCGATTCCAGGGATTGAAAAGAAATTCAGTTCAGTATTAAAAAGCTATTGATTTGTTGTGAATGTTCTGATAGAGTGAATCGGTTTAAAGGAATATGTTTTGACGATTTGTGTCGATAGCCTTTGCCTGAGTGCTGAACCCAGTGTTGGATCCGGTGTTGGATCTCATGCCAAATGCTTGACTTGCTTTCAATTTAAAGCAAATATTTTTCATAATGAAGCCGAAGAAGAAGAGAAATGGGTTTGAGAGGGGGTTCGGGTGTAGGACTCGAACGGATAAACATTTTCTATAAAGTGTACTAAAGTTTGGATAAATGGTTAACATTATTATCCAAATTCAAGACCAATGAACCGAATTCTAGGAATTCTGTGATTCGATTCCCTTAGAGATGATTACCAAACATATTATAAGAGAAAAGCGATGCAAATATGAGCTCAGATTCGATAGACATCCGATTGATTGCACACAAACGCAATGTTTGCACTCATTTGAGGACAAGTCTTACTGTCGGTTAATATGGGTTTATATAAAACTATAATTATTTGATGGCTTTATGGCGTGCTTTCAGACCTCACATCAAAACACATTATATTATTAACGAAAGTGTGTTTTAAAGAGCAATCTCTTGAAAAAGTTTAATTGTATTGATCGCAAAACTCAATTTGCGTCGACCGGCAAAACATCTTTCAAATCCTTATCTGATTATTAGTATTATAAACAAAATATTTATACATTATGTCTATCAGTGATGTTAAATAAATAATGGCCTTAATTATCGAATGGATCTGTCTTTTGATCGAATCGATGACATGAAAGCAAAGAAGAGGAACAAAAGATATGTTACTCACTGTAAACCCGGAGTTCCTTCTCTTTCCTGACCGTCTGAAAACTGGGCGCATCGGCGCTCACCTAAAGTCGCAACAAATTAAACAAAATTCAGACTCAAATGCAATTTATTTTATTGATTGAGTGAATTTGAGCCACAAATTTGATTGATGTTCACTCGCAATCATTAATATTCTGATTATTCAATTGAGTAATTTCTCAAAAACCAGACTCACTTCGCATCTGTAGGTGCCGTCTGTGTGCAGATCAGTCATCGATAGGTAGATATTGCCATAACTCGACTTCGATAGCTGTGTTGGCCAACCAAGAGATGAAAAACATATTTTCATACATTAGTTATTGTTTTCAAATTCTGTTTCACATATTCATTGATCATTCGTATAGAGAATCGTAAAACATATGGGAATCAGAATATTAATGTCTCTCCATTTGACTGAACAATGTTGGGCTCAATAATCTAGTAATTGAATTGTGTATAACAATCTTGTTTATACTACAATATAACTCGATGTTTGTTATTTTAAATATTCAATAATTAGCATTTGAGCCAATCTGTGATCACCCCTTTGCCACATACCCTCCCGTCCACCCCCAGTGGGTTTCCCACCCCTTCCACTTCTACTATGAGCTAAATTGTGCTCAATTATCAAATTGAATTAAAGACCTTGCGATCCGAGCATTCGGTGGTCGAGTTAATTGATTTATATGGAGTCGAATGAGTTGAAGAAATGAGAGCCGAAGAAGAGAAGTGTAATTGAATTAAAAGAGAGTTCACTTGTCTTTTCTATCGCAAGCTTTTCGGTCATTAATTATTCGGAGATTTTTTTCAACTTTAAGAGGGCTCTACTTTATTTTGTAAGGAGTTTGAGCTCAGACCAGGTCTTCGGCTCAGATCTAATCAATTATATTATTGTTGTCCAACTTATGTCCCAAAATCAAAGAAGTGATTCATCAGAAGATAAATCATTGGTTAGTATTATCTATCAGTAGTTCAAACATTAAGAGTGCGCTCACGAATCCGACCGATAAATAAAGCATTTCATCGCAAATCTATTGCAATCTATTATATTTTGGCCCAAAAATTGTTTTCTCGTAACTCAAAGAATCGTTTGTTTTCTTAGAAGTTTTCATTTTTTCATTAAATGTTTGAGTTTTATATAAAAAACAAAACTTTTTTGACTTAATTGCAGAACATTTGCAATAATTACTCGACTTATGAACGAAACTAATGTTTTATTTACTTAACCATTGAGTAAAAACTAGCAGAAGTAGGAAATTGTGCGCATATTTGCAGCTGATTTGTCTTATCTCAAAGCAATTGAGATCGAGAACAATGCACGACATCAATGGCAACGATAATCCTCAGATTTAAGTTACTATTAATCCTTGGAATTAGTGATGGCTATAAAATTTAATTTTATTGCCCAAAGTCTGATTGAGTGATGCCATAAAAGTATCTCAATTTGTTCTATTCGTTTGAATCACTGGATTCGAACTAATGATAAAATTAATGTCTAAACAATAAACTTTTATTATATTTGAATTGAGATCATATAAGAAGTGATGAACCGATACATACGTCAAGATATATGCCTTTTGTCTCATACTTCTGTCCGGGAGGTACGTCTTTGGGAACCCATCGGTAAAATTCCCCTTTGGAGTTATACCACTTGATTGAATACAATTCGTCGCTTTCCAAGTCATAAGAACAGTTGAGCCAAACCGGGTCTCCCATTGTGACCACCGATGGGACGTCAACCCGAGTCAGTTTCAGTGATAACACACCTGAGAATAAGAAATTATTAAAAAGAGTTATGAAATATGTTTTTTATGTAATTTTATGTAAGCCCTCAAAAGTCAATTCGTATGGAGAGAATCAAATTGAGCCCAACATAGAGCTAACAATGAGATCCTTTTGTAAGGAATTGAAAATATAAGTTATTATATGTCAGTTATCGGCCGATCCTGTGATTGATGTGTGGCTTCACTGCATTACACAAACATCTGTTCAGTTTATTTCAGTTTCAATCATCAAATATTACACATTTTCATCATTTCAGTGATATTTTGCGATATATTTCCATTGCTTTCAATTACCAATGTTTGAAATTATTCTAAATTTTGCTTAATTGGTGAAAATGATAATTAATATGTTGCTATGGCTTAACAAAATTTTGGTAACAATGGGCAGAAAGGCATCAATAAATGTAATTTGAAATAAATTCTGATTTTATTTATTTATATAAAGTCAAAATGAATGCAAACAGAAATGACAAAAACAAACACGAATTGCAGAAATAGCTGTTATGCGAGAGAACCACACAATGAGAAGAGTCTTCTGGGAGTCAGACATTCAGAACAAGTAAACTAAACAGTTATGGACAGCAGTTGGAGAGAGGATGAGATCAGTTGAGTTGGGATCAGTTCGGATGAGATGAGCAAATGAATTATAAACGAAAGTTTGCGTCTCTTATGATAATGAATAGATGAAGAATAGGTGAATACAGTCGTGTTATACTGCCATCCGTTCCAAACCATTGACACAAAACACAACATTCATGTTATATGTTTGGAGAGAACCTCAGAGTCGTCAGAGACTGATCTCACAGTTAAGAGAAGGATCGACAACTCGGTTGGCATCGGTTGGTATGAGCTTCGACTGAGTGCCCGATTGCGTGACCCGTCTCATAGTCTCAGCTCTGAAGCACATCCTCGACAAGTGCCACATCTCTTTCCTCTAATGACTCTTCCCTTTACTTTTCATTTTGAGGACATTTTTCAAAACATTATTCCGTTTAAACATAAAAAGAGTGACTCTTTTGTATTGATTGCCATTAAAAGCGTTTTTAATGGTTTTCAAACTACGATATATTTCTCGACTCAGTATTAGAGACATTACTGTTGCTTACATTCAAGTAATTAGCTTTGGGTAAGAAAATTAGTAAAAATGCCAACAATGCTATCAAATGCTATCAAATGCTATCAAATGCCTTCAAATTCACATCTTTATAACTATTATCGCTCTTTTAGACCAAACGAGAGAATATATTTTCCCTCTTTTGTATAAAATTGATTCTTAGCTAAAATACATTGTATATTAACAATGAATGATATGTTTGTATTCATTTGAATGTCGAGTTAAAAATCAAAGGCAAGAGTGATATAAACAGCTGAACAAACAGAGAGACACAGAGAGGAGTGTTCGTCCTCTTGAGTGCTGTGTTAACCATCGTTGGCATCGCTGATCAAATGAGCTCCAAATCGGTCTAATGTCTGGCTTTGGATATGAGGACAACGAATACATTTGCGACTCTCTTGTCTGCCTATACAACCATAAACATTATCAGTTCATTATTGCTTTAGGGCCGGAGCGGTGCCACTGCTCTGGTATTGAACGTCACTGACATTAGGACACAAATTATTAAACACAAAGTCATGAGCGCTCAGAACAGACTTCGGGGAGGGTTGGGATGACTGGGAGCTCGAGAGCGAGCGCTTAATTACAATGCGAATAATTCGATGTCAAGTCTGTGGAGGAAAACAAATGTATTTTATTGGGAATTCAAACCATTTGATTGTAAGACAGAGGAGTGAATAATCGCGAGAAAGACAGACAGAGAGACAGACAGACAGAGGATTGGTTTGAAAGAGAGTCTAATTTAACAATTTTATCGCTAATCCATTATTGAATCACAAAAGCCATTGGCATCGAATCCATTGGTGCGAACACTGATCCCAAAACATCTTTAAATGACTGCTTATTTATCAGTTGAAAAGTCGGTCTCATTTTGTTGCCAAAAAAGTCGAGACATGAGTATAAATATCGAAAAGTGAAGGTGAAAATTGATTGCTTGGCCAAAGAGGGGGAGAGAGAGACAGCCCTTTGTTACATATCATAAGCTTTTTCATATCGAAAATTGCATTACTCTATGAGGGATTAAAATAACAACTTTTGGCGCCGATATCTTTGGGCACAATATGCCGACCAATGGATGTGCTTTGGATGTGCTTTGGATGCGGTCCTCTTCAAAGTTCCCCTTTTCTGATCAGATGGAGATCTCCTCTAATATTTCATATTTTGCTAAAAATGACTGAAAAAATACTTTAGTTGATCACCGATGGGATAAATCAACTTTAAATATCCGACATATGATCCAAAACACTATAGATTAGTTTATAATAATTAGCTTGTTAATTTTTTATAAGCCACTCATTATTATTCAGAGAACAAAACTCAAGCATTAGCTCTAAAGGGATGGTATGATTGCCTAATATGAGATCCAATTGACACAAACAGCGATCGGCGATCACATGAAAAGCCGGCCAATGAATGGCAGACTATGAGTCATAGTTCATAGTATTTGCCGAAACCAAGAGAACCGAAGAGTAGATCAAAATGTGTAACAAAATTACATACATTGAGCCCAAACACGAGCTCAGGATTAGAGCGAATCGAGAGCACAGTCAGGACTGACTAATGCAGAAGTGATAGTCTTATTGGCAGTTATTTCGATTGGTCTCAGCTTTAGATCACTTTTGATGTGACGTCCGAAGTGACCGCTGCTGTGCCGGTGCTGTCGGAACAGCCTTTCGAGCAATTAGTTGGTAAACACCGACCGATTGGCTCAACATATCCGCGATGTATTTCCTTTGACTCTATTATTAGAGTATATAATCTTAAGCTAACATTGAGTTCCCATAAGTCATAAACCATTGACTGTTTGGTCATTTAGGGTCCGATAGATTTTTAATCGTTGTACTAATGCTGTCCTTAAGTCAATGCCATCCAAGAAGTGGTTCGCATGAATGTCACGAAGAATACCGATTGATATAGAAATCCATTGGAAATCATTGCAAAATAATTATAGTATTAGAGAATAATTACTCAGTTATTAAATGAAAATATGAAATCATAAGTCAATGCCATTCTGTACTGTCCTCTAATGTCTCGGTCTATGCCATCAAATCAAATGGTCTTTTGTTGGCACCGGAAATGCTATTAGACCTCAAATGAATCAAAAAATTATCGCAACACCACATCGAATGCACTTTTGAACCTGGGCTTACTCGACCATAGCTCCAAAGCAATGCAAAATATCAACCCATTGTGCATTTACATCAGTAATACCTCTATTTTTAGTTAATATCAAACATTTATTAAAATCTTTTCGAATGCTTACATAAGCAGGAATGGTATGAATGGCTAGAATTGCATATAAAACTAAGACTAAGAACACTTATCGCTCGATGAATGGCCTCCGACTCCGAGTGAGACTACCCTTGCATTCACTAAACGACAATAAAAATAATCTCAGCTTTTAATGCATTTTTCATTCATAAAACAATTGATGAAAAGATATTTTAGTCGATAGCGAAAGAAAGTGGAACTGTTCTGAGGGTTTGCTCTGAGCACCGGTGGGTTTGTTGTTGAGTGTTGGGGCACAACTGGCATCAGATGCCTGTCCATCGATGCATCTGTTCCTTTCCGCTACACTCATCACAACAATCAACAATCAAAGCTCTGAACCCCAGGCCGTCAAACCTGAAAATTTGTGGCTATCTCTCAACAATCTGCCAGTGCTTACACTACTGTCGATCCTCACAGTTGTCCGTACAATGAATATTGAATTGGATTTGCAATTCAGACCATTTCCAGAGGCTTTCGATTCACAATCGAAATCATAAAATAGAGAAAGTTTTTCACCAAAAAAGCTATTAAATCCTTTTGGCTTAGGAGTGAATGAGCTCTCAAATAGTGTTAATTCAGTTATTAGAGTTGGCTTTTGAACAATAATGACATTAAAGCAGAGAATTGGAAGCGACGGCGGAATAGTCTGAGGACTGAACGTTAATTTGAATGAATTGATCGATTGATAAGTCGTTCAATACATGCATACATGTCTAATAGGAGACAGACCTGAATGTCATTCGCTATTCACTTAGTATTCAAAATGGTTTTCCATTAAAATGCGATATAAAACCTAAACGTTATGCTGAAGACGACAAATATATTTGAATAACAATAGATGTTTAATGTTTAGTACATCATAAAAGTTGATATACTCTTACTTAAGGACACAGTTTTATCCGTACCAACAATAAAAGGAAGAATTGTGTGCACTCGAAAAACAAGACCAATGTATACACAAATTCAGATTAAAAAAATAATAAATATTAAATGTCTTTCGTGTCGAAGATATATGACTTTAGAGCCAGAAATTAATCTTATTTTTGATTCAATATTAAAATTGGAA
>JAQGAJ010000487.1:0-14878 GCA_034689365.1 Liebstadia similis | reverse complement strand
AATATGTCTTTCATTATAAGCTCTCTCTCTCTCTCTCTCTCTCTCTCTCTCTCTCTCTCTCTCTCTCCCCTTAGTGTTTGCACGCTTTCAATCATCACATCGTTCTTTACTTTGCTTTTATGAATTGAATTGAGGCGAACAGAAGTGAAGGTAACTTTTGGCGGAGACTCAACACATAAAATAAAAACTGTTTTCTTCGCTTTTCATCTCTCAGTTTCAAAGATTTTGTTGGATGTGAGTGAAGTCACTCATTCACTCATTCAATGGCATCAATGGGTAGCGGAAAAACATTTCAATTCAAAACTTTTTATCATATATTTCTCAATTCTCAATAAATGGAGTTCTATTAGCCATTAGTATCATTGAAATTGTGGTCAATTTATGGTCCAATTCTATTAAAAATGTTTGTTAACTAGCTTTTAGTGATATTTGGATTCGTTTTTTGGTTCTAATGTCAAGTTTTGTTTATGTAAACGAACTATTCTTGGATTTATATAAAGACCGATCAATTTATAGCAATTTTGGACATCGGAAGCAATAATATTCAAAAGTGTTTTCGAGTCTGATATGAGTCTCGTTTGCTATACATTATTGCGAAGACTTGTTTGCACTTAAATATCAATATTCGATATAACTTTCGGCACTACTTATAGAATCGATATTTCACTCAAATGGTTGAAAATCCGTCGCGTTTTGTGAAAATAAAATTTTTGATCATTAATTTGATGTAATATTAAAGCTATGTATAGATCGGTAGATATAAAGAGAATTTACATTACGGCCTATTTTTAGAGCTCAGCGTTGAATAGGATTTCAAACTTTTAATTTGTATCTAATTCTATGATAACATGAAAGTCAAGGAATCCCTTGAAATTGGCTTCGATTAACTCACAATTTCATCAGAGGATTGGTCTCAAAGAGAGTCTCTTATCGACTAATTATTGTCTAAATTCACACATATTTTGATCACTGAGTGAGTCATTACATGTCTGGCAATCATATGATGACATGTTTTCACCGAAACTTCATTTTCAAATACATTTCCTATCGATCAACGAATCATTCGGTCATCTAATCTCAGTTTATTAGCGAAAATAATTTGTTGGCATCGCTTCCCAACGACTGTCTATCCCTCTGTCCTTCTAATAGTGGGCTTTACTATTCCGACACTGAGTCTTCCAAAAGGAAATTGAAAAAAAAGCCTAAATTGTTATCTAAAAAATTGACTTTTTATGGCCATAACATACAGTCCTTATCCGTAATAAAACTAATGCCGACCCGGGTTTGGGTACAATGGGCTCGTCTGTTCCAGTTTAAAGCCAATGGACGATATATTGGACTATTATTATTGGTTAAATAAATTTTGTTCATTAGAGAAAATATCTTTTAGTTTATTGTGGAAAAGGATCGCAATCGGAGTCTTCCTTCTCAATGAAGGCCTAATAGAAAGAGCAATTGAAGGCAATTTGTTTTTATTCGCCTAGAATCTTTTTATTTATGTCTTGAGAAAACAAATATAGAGATTTATATGCAATGAAGTGGTAATATAATGAAAAATGAGATGAAATTGTTGTTTATTTATTCATCGAAATAGATTTTATTTGTTTGAATCTTGAAAATTGTATATTTTGTATGCCTTCTGAGTGTTTATATGGTATTCGCGATCTATAACTATACGTATAAGAATATTGTGGATATATATTCTGTATATAGTGTTGAATATATTTTTTGAGTTAAATTTTTGATAACTTTATTGACCGTATAAGACATTGGCCTTCGCTTTGAGTGAATTTAAAGCTTTGCTTTCGTTTGCCTTTTTTGCGCCAATGAATGGATGAGATAAAAGAAATAGATTTCGATCGCGAGATGCGATACAAAACTGAGTGGACGTGATCTCAATGTTTAGTTTTGCGGACTATTATCTTACAAAATATTGGATTTCGAGTCTCACTTCAAAAGACTCCGATATATGTGACTTCATTTTAATAATTAGTTTTTCTTAATAACGATCTCTCGATTTATGGCTCGATTTGAAACTTTAATTGTCAAATACTTATAAGCTCTTTGTCTTTGAGATTTAGCACTAGCTTAATGATAATGTGTGCCACTATTGTATCATCTATTGCACCACTACTGCACAGTACTGTATTGTACCATGGGGGATTATAAAATATGATTTGATCGCAACTGTGAATGTCAGTGAGTGGGGACAAACACCGACTCAGACGACGGGACTCTGATTTGGCTCAATATTAATGTTTTCCTATCGAGAGCTGAGATTTCAAGTGTTTGTGATTCACATTTTAAACGCCAGTTATTTGTTCGCAAACCTATCGTTAGTTCCCTTTTAGGGCCAACTCTCAGACCCGACAAAGGCTTTCATTTGAAGTCAAGTTTTAGATATAATTTATAACAAATTCAGACTTAGTTTTATATTTATGTGTCATTTGCTTTATGTAACGTTTGAACAATAAAAATGTACCCGTGATGACCATTTAGAGGGATCACTAGTCCCAACAAATGTCTTCTTGATTGAGTTGTAAACCAGTAATTTGATTTATTCCGATCTCAATTCTTTCCAAATGATGACTTGAATTCATAAATCTATAAATATTTAACTCAATTTGACTTAAACTCCCATTTTCTCGACAACATCTTTGCCCATCTCTGCGTTAAGTAATGTATAACTAGGGCTATAATACTTTTAATCCAAACAGAGCTTCTCCTTTCATAAAAACGGTTATTTAACATTTGATAATATAAGTAAAGGACGAAAATGTCATTTCAGGGAATACTTCTAATTCTAGTTATAATTTATCTTTACTTTCGTAGGCAAAGAGTCAGACCTAATGTCCATTTGATGAGATTGAACCCTATTTCTGGTGATCGGGTTAGCTCTCAATCGTCGCAAAGTTTGCAAACTTTTTTAATTTAAATAGTCGTTCGACGGGACTAACGATCTCTCGGGGTTTGACTCTCGGTAATTGAAGGTTGAGAGGGAACAGAGGGAAATTGTGAATCACATGGAAATTGATTTCTAATCAAATGAACTATCACGAAGTTGAGCTCAATGTTGAAAAATGAATTTTTATTTGAGATTAAATCGGTTTCAAAAATAAATAGAAGAGAGAAGTAGTAATCAATTCATTGCTGATTCATAAAAGCATTTCATTAACTTAAAGCATACTTTCCCGCAATGCCTTGGATTGGGTCGACCCCTGAGTGCCGGTCGGATGAGTGGATGAGTTTGACTGACGGCTCAGTCATCACTGGGTCTGTACCGCACCCTCTGTGCCATTGTTTGCCGCTATAGAGGCCTTCAGTTTGTATTAAGGCTTAACTTCTTTGTTCGCCGACAATAGAAAAGGACTTAATTAGTGAAAAATTTTAATATTTTTCAAACGATTTGTCTCTAGTTTTCATTGCAATCAAAAGATCCGAAAAAGTCGTTGAAAAGAGCTTTTGATTCATAAATATTTAATGATTTATCGTATGTTTGGCTGAAAATCAAATGAAATATAGAAATAAATATAAAAAGAATTTTGAGGCAAATAATCGTTGAATTTATTTAGCCGTCAAAAACACAACAAATTTGACAAATTGTATATCTAATGGGAAATTATTTTGATTTCGTTTGTATTTTAGGTCTGTCCACAAAGGGGAGGAACACATGTCTCACTCACTATGTCTCCAATCGATAAAGAATTTCGACCACTTTTTTGTCTCTCGATTACCAAAACCTGGAATTCAAATAGAATTAAACGGAACGACAGATTCGGCTCATCAGAGATCGACTAAAAGCGACGTTTGGCCTAAAGCGAGAACAAAATTCAATTAATTGACATTTTGTTTGCGTTATATTTTTATTGTAATACTTGAGCAATGAGTTTGAACCAACCCGGGTTTGTTTGAGACATCCGGGGTTTGTTTGAGCCAAAATACATAGCATTGTAAAATAAAATGAAGAATATCCTCAAAAATGTTCACTCAATTCGCTGAAAGTCATTAAATTTTGTACATTACCTGAAAAAATGATTGTAAATCCTATCTTTTAGTTTAAAAAATTACCCTTGATGAACTATTGTTGATGGTTATCCGACCGAAAACCCCTTCAAACGATTTTAAATGAAATGAAAAATCCGGACAATGAGACCAAACTTATAAAAAATGATTGGAATAATACAAAAATCATTATTAGTGTACAAATATTTGATAATCGTATGTCTCGTCGAGAGACTGGTTGTGCACTGAGTATAGCCGAGTCTATGACTGGCAGTGGCAGTGATAGGTCTGATGAGAAGCTAATGTTCATTTGTGTCGCTCCGATCTGTTTAATCATAAATATCTAGCGAATGTGTAGTATATTATTGTACATAACGTTTGTAATGGTTTTCTGTGTCCCATCTGTAATATCTCAGAATCAAGAAATGTATTGCTATTGTATAGCGAAAGACATCTTTTATTTGTAGTCTAATAAAGTCTTCCAAAAACTCTGCTCTGAATGTGAATAAGAAAAATGTGAGCTATTATTGGGTTCGGAGGGATCTGAAGCTCAGCTATAGAGTCACTTTGGCTAATATTGATCATTGTGTGGGCCATAGAGGGTATGGTATGTATGTTCCCGTTGTTCCCAATGCACTATAGAGTAACTGTTTTTATGGGCTCTGAATGAAAGTCAATACAAACTCTTAAAAGTTATTATCGTTTTTCGCTTTTCATTTTGCGAAAGAGAAAGATTTGAACTAAACTTAGATTAAGTCATTTGCATCGATGTTTGAGCGCTCACTCACTCAGCCTTTCCATTGAAGAACACTTTCCAATCGAAATTGTATTGTATTTGCATCCGAGAGACGTCTAACTCACGCCATCCCTCACACAATCGTTCAATAGTTTAGTGTCACTCCAGTGCTGGCGAACTGTATTACCAGTTCTTGGGTTCAGGTCTAGAGTAGAGCACCTTTAAAATGACATATCATTCGTAGTCTCCTTCAGAGCCGACGGAACACCAGAACAGGGCTTCGGTAATGATGTGTTGATGTGTTTGGTTCGTGTCTTATATCGAAAACGTATAACTCAGTGACGGCACCGATCACTCCGTCCGAGATATTCGTTATCTACCTATCATTCAATGACCAAATGGTTTGGTTCAAGAGTTTAAACTTCTCTCACAAACCATTGTTTCTATTTTTAAAGTAAATCGTTTCTCAATAGAAAACTGAGTTATGACTAGACTTCACTTATAATTACGAAACCAATAATTATTATAAATATGAAAAACTATTCTTTGATAAGATTTGTGACAATCAATCCGTGAGTTAAAACACTTGAATGTGTATTAAAGACATTAAGGAAAACACAAATCGCTTGAAATTAATAAAATATTCAATTAATTTCCAGACATTTGTTTCGTGACATTAATTGCAGCGAAAAATTTAAATTCAATTCAACGCCTTATTTCAGAAATTACAATATAAATGGCATTCAATTAATGGCTTTAAATAAATGTTTATTTTAAACGACAGATAAGACTATTATTACTAAATGAGAAATACGTTTATTAATTGTATTTAACTTTTTCTATCGTTATTTCGGAGACAAAAAGCGTATAATAAATAATATATAAAATGTTAATCAGAAATAATATCAAATTATAATTATTACAGAGAAGAGAGTAATGAATGCAAATATTATTAATATAATTAACGTTTCGATTACTTCTAAGCGAAACTCAGACCAAATTTCAATTAAAACTAATCCTTTTGTTATTCAAAAATATATTTTCATGTCTTCGTCGGCGAAAACACAATTGGATTTCAGGAGATTTAAAACAGATTAGGAAAAGATGAATAAAATTGTTGAAACCGACCGAAAGTATTACATAATTAGGGTTAGTGTTCGCATCCCTGGCCCTCATCTGCCTTTGCTTGAGCTCTGGTTGTGGTAAGTCGAGGGCATTTGGCCTAATGAATGAAGTCTGGCTTAATATAGTTGAATATGAGATCGCAATAAACTATGGGAAAGTATGAGAACCGGTGCGATGTTTACAAGATTGTAGGATTGGCTGCACTTCCCCGAGGATACCATTAAAATGAACGGAACGGCAATCCATTTGAGGGCAATGCTAAGCAAAACAGACGCTTAACGTTGTATTTCATGGGCTTTGAGGCAAAGAATATCGACAGATAACAAGCGAAACGTTTTTATAGTCGAACCAATGGAACCGCTCCTCAATTAACCAGAGATGGATTACTCGGCTGGTAATTAGGTGTCACTCCTTTCACTCTTTTCACTCTTTTATATTAATTGAAACTAAATGTGTTTCGTTTGAAGAATTGAATCAAATCTTTCCGTTTGGTAACAATGCATAAGCAATGGTTCACTACTAAAGAGGTAAAAAAGTTTTTCCAATATTCTGTTCTGACTCTAATTTAGTGAATGAATTATTGGACAAAATTTGGTTCATTCCTTCCGAATGACTGATTCCTCCCTAACTGATTAAAACTATTATAGATAGTGCCGAATATTCTGTTTGAATCAGATTTGAGATCCAATCGGCAAAAAGTCTATTCTATTGACTGACTTATTAGTGGCACAAAAGAAGTGAGAAATGATTAGACAAACGAGTTTTGGTCCGATATATAAGTGATGGAAACGATTGAATAGACAAACAACAGAGTGATGGCAATGATTGCCTCATTTGGTCGTCGATTCCGTTTATTCTGTATATTCTGTATATTCTTTTCGTTTTGTTATTCAATGCAAACATTAGTCAATACGAGGAATCACTTCGATTACCGATCGTATGAATGACTGCATTAGTTTTGTTGTCGGATCTGATCTCTTGTGCCGGCAGTGGATCGCAAGAGACGACCCATTGTTATGAAGTGGTGTTATTCCTATTATTCATTTCCAGAGCAAAACTAATAGAGTTTATACAAAAAATTAATATAAGATTAATATTGCATTATTCAGAGCGATGTCAACTAAGTATGGGTGCAAATGATTAATCAAAGGCTCGACTCTATCGGCTCTCCAGTAAAGAACTTTCCTTTTGTTTGCCTTTCCTTTTGTTATTATGTTTGCACTGAATATACATTTATTTCTATTCTTTCGGTCGACAATCGATTATAAATAAAAAGTTTTCTTTTAAAAACTTAGAATCGATTTTCGTTATGAATAGAATTAATGACTTTTTGATACCTCGATTATTGAAATCAAGTACCAAACCCTCCCTTACAGTGCAAAATGCCCGCAGAGGTGGTTCCCTGGAAGGAGTGCCAGCACGGGTTGCCATTTCACTCGTCATAAATCAGTTGATTAATTAAAACTTTGATTCTTAGATCTGAAAAAAAAACTTTTGTTTTGCTCATATTTCATCTGATTCTGGGGAAAATGATTAAAAGAGCGATCAATTTTAGCTGAGAGAATGCCCTCGACGTTAGCCTCAATTCAAAACTATATCTCAAACAGAGCCAAAATCATTAGACAAGTCATGTGACAAATAATATATTCTTTGTAAAACACGGCTAACAAAGAATATTTGGTTCCGTAGGAAAACACAATATTCTCTGTTGTGTTGTGTTATTATGCCCTCAGAACAGATCAAATACTACAATAGAAAATAGTGTAATATAGTATAATCACTTGAGCATCGTTTCCAAATCATTTCAGCATGGACTATTTTCAATCAAAAAGACATTTAAAAGTTTGTATGGCCAGGGAGTGAGGAGTGGGCAGAGGAATGAGTGACACAACCATCGATTGAATAATAAGTGGTGACACTAATTGCCTCAAATGCTATATTAATGCTACATTAATAATGGAAGTCTCGCGATAACTCATTTTGCTTATCACCACTAATACTATCTCTTTGTATGCTTACATGACTTCGGACAATGACAATGGGCTCTCATTTATGGCATTAAACTTAATAATAATTTTAGTTTTTATCGCTTTGTTCTCTGCCTTTGAGTCTGGCTTTGCATTAGAGTTATAGAAGAGAAGAGAACTCTACTGTTAGTGAAGGACGAGAGGAATCGACTCAACCTTTTCATACCTGAAACTTAATATATTTTAAATTAATTTCGAGCCATTACCCCATTGTTCTAATCCATCACTTCCATCGCGGGTTTAAAATGCGAATTGTAATTAAACGTTATTCATCAGTGTTGGGCGGTTTCCTCGTTCATCTAATTTTGGGCACATTCTATACGATCGGAAATATGGACACTTATATTACATCATATCTTAGGAAGAATGGAGAGACAGACCTGACCTACAGCTCTGCCATTTGGATCAATACGGTTAACATCGCAGCAATGGGTTAGTACTCAATGGCCTAATCATAAACATAATTGAATTCAAGCTTTTTATTGCTTTACTGAATGCCATTTCTTTGAGTTTGTGATCCTTTGAAACGATTCCTGTTAACCATCCCTTGGACTGAAGGGATTGACTGGACATCCCTTACAAACACAAATCAAACGATATTATGATTTATTGTTTTATTGCAATTCATAGGAATAATAATGTTTTTTGCGGGCATTTTGGATCGTCGAGTGGGCCCATCCATAACCTGTGCAATCGGTTGTGCAATTTTCACGTAACCATTCAATACATTTCATATATTTCTCTATAGTTTTTTATTTATCAAATATAACCTAATCTTTGTTTGACTTTCGCTTCAGAGCCAGCACTGCATTGACTTATTTCAGTGTTCAGTCGAGCTTTTTGTTAGTTGTTATCACTTATGGTTTGATGCCAGCGCTGGGCACAGGTCTGGCATACGCCGCGCCTTTGGTTAATAGTATGAAAGTAAATGAAACTTTCCTTATATTCCGTATATTATTGGCTAAACAATGGGAAAACACCTAAATTTGATTGAACCCGAGCCTAGGTTTGGGGCCAAAGCTGTCATTTGTGTAATTCCGAGATAACAAAACAATACAATGCAATAGAGTTTTGATAAATGAATCTTATGATCACCCGGTTATATGAATTTGGTGTAGAGGTTGACTCAATACCTAGATTTGATTATTTCTGTTCAGATAATCTATTTTTATTTATCGCGTCCATCACTAAAATAAACGATTCATTTGGGGAAACAAAGGGTTTTATTTATCCCCTGATTGATGTGACCATTCAAGTGATTGATGATTTGTTTGGATGAAAATTTAGATTTAAATGTTTTGTCATTTTATATAAATTTGTTGAAACTATTTTCCCAAAAATGGTTGAACAATCGATCTGATCGTGCAATTACTTTAGTAGATCAATAAGTCAAGACTCAAATTCGATAGTTTGTGTGAACACATATTGTCGACGAAAAGTGGGTTAAAAACAGAACAAAAAAATATATTGAATTTCATTGAACTATAGATCAAAATTTGTAAACCATTATCGTTGGCCTCAAAATTGAATAATTTTATCTTTTCTTTCTTCGAAAGTGGTTCCCAGAGAGCAAAGGCATAGTGACGGGGGTGACAGTGGGCGGGTTCGGTCTCGGAGCTCTCATCTTCGACCAGATCCAGACCCTATACATCAATCCACACAACTATTCCCCAAAAGACGATAATTCAATGTATTCTTCAATTTTCTTATTATTCTTATTAATATTTATGCAAATAATCGCTTCCATTGAATGTCATATTTGCTGAATATTTAAGAATATTCTGTTCGCTCTTATAATTCCGGATCGTTTTTATGTGCAGTTATTTTCTTCGCGATTCAATTTTATCTCGCGTTCCGTCAGTTTTCCTTCTGCTGAGTCTCATCTATGGTATCGTTCAGATCATAGGAGTGACACTGATTTTTGACGCCGACAGACATTTATCGGTATTTAGATCTTCCGTCAAATTATTTCTGGTCTTAAAATTTATTGATATGAAAGAGTGACGACTCGGCACTACTGGAGAGCACTATAGAAGTGTCTCAAAGACATTCCGACATAAGCCCCAGAAATGCCCTCAAATATTCCAATTTCTATGTAATGTGGGTTATGTTTGCGCTCGGCTTTCAGACTCTTCAGTTCATCAATACATTGTATAAGGTATCGAATAATTGTTGTCCAGGGATTCACACCATTGTGCGCATCCCTGACTATAATTCTATTAATTTGTAATTAAAAGTTATTATTTGTTTAAAGCCTTTCGGTATTGAATTGAAATACGATGACCAGTATTTGGCATTAGTCGGATCGTTGGCCTCAATATTCAATGCACTCGGAAGAGTATTTTGGGGTCGACTAATAGATAGATTCAATTTTAAAGTATGTATATCAATATAAATACATTGAAGTTGATTGCAGTCTATTTCAATAACAGAATTGCATGATTATTCTGTTTGCAATGCTGTCGATCTTAATGTTCACATTCATAGCGGCCACAAGTCTTGGAAAAGTATTTTTCGCGCTCTGGGTTCTAATGATATTCTTCTCGTTCGCGGGCATCTTCTCTCTGTTCCCAGCGGTCGTGGCCACCACTTACGGTCCGACTCACGCCAACACCATTTACGGAATGCTATTTACGGCTCCGGTTTGTTTGCATTTCGTTTTATTGCATCTCTTTTTTGTTCATATAATAAACGAAAATAGACTTCTATTTGCAAAAACCGAGTTCTAATTTATTTGATAGGCCATCACTGGAGTTTTGGGGGCCGTTATCCTAGATATCGTGATCAATAATCTTGGTTGGTTCTACTCATTCACTATTGTCGGCTCTATGTCTTTGATTGGTAAGTCGTTTCTTCTGCCGCAATGTCTTTATTTCTTAATAGAGTTTTAAGACTTTTTGAAAGCTTTGGCAAAAAGTCTAATGTTATTCACTTTTTATGCCTTTAATGCATCGTTTGAATAATGTGTGTCACTTTGCATCACATCCATCAATGTGTCTGTCAGACCCCCTTTTCCCACCCCATCCCACCTCAAGATGTTCTTTGCTTTGCATCAGTCAATCCATTATCGATATTTGAATGCTTTTATTGGCGGATATCTAAGCAAAGAAAAATGGGGTGACTGTTGATATGTGTTTGTTTGCCACGAATCCCATTTAAAATGTAACTAGGACATCTTCTTTTTTAAAAATAACCTCTTCTTCCCAGGGATGGCAATCACTATCCTGTTCTATCGTTAGATTAATGGATTTGCTTCTAGTCATTAAATTATTTATAAATTATAATCAGATTCTATTTAATTGTTAATTAATTGGACTTTTATTTAATTGATTGTTAATCAAAAATATGATAAATGTAAAAATGATCCGAAGTTAAGGCATTAAATGTCGGGATTTGTTGTTAAATAGTATGAAATTGTGAGTCAATTAAGTTACAAATGAATGGTTTGATTCAATTTACAAATGGCTTTACGAATAAGTGATTGCAATGATTGCTAAATCTGTTTGAGAGGACTCTCACTCACAGCACAAGACATTTATAATAATTAGAATTTGTAGGAATTCTTCCAGACTTCAGCAAAAGTGATGGCTGAGTGGAACCGATAGAAGATTGAGAGGGGAAGAGTTATTCGCAAGATCAATGCCCATGTGGTGAACCCATAGACACTGAGTTGGATGGGAGAAGACTCAACCTTTTGCATCTCAAATGTGTATATTATCCAAAGAGTAAGGTTATTGATCAACAAGAATGTGATCAATTGTCTTCCCGGCTGTTTCTGGGAGTTTCTCTTACGACATACCACGTCTGATATGAACAAAGACTGAAGGGTTATCTGAAGACGAGAATCAAATTAGACGTTAAGAAAAGATTTTAATCAAATTCACTGATTAGGACCTGGATTATAGTCAGTGCACTGGTAACCAATACGAGCAGATGTTGTACTGAACTCAAGTCCATCGATCCGGCGATCACTCCGAACAAAGAATACGTGTAGAGACCGAAAGCCGCCACTCGAAGCAAAATATCGCGAAGACCTCCATCTGCGGTGTCGGAGATCCCTTAACAATGACCATGTAATTAGTCTTTAGAAGTTATATGATTAGCAACTAATGGCAAATAAGCGATTGGCTGAATCTCATTTAAGCATGTACTCTTTAAGAATAAGCGATCTCACCAAGTTGATTTATAATAATTGATCTTGATGACTGGGAAACATAAACTTTATGATATGGATGTGAATCAGATTCATAATAGTATATTATGAATCTTAAAGAGTTTTGAATTGTGACTAGGTGATTAGGTTATTTAGAAATGATTGCGACAACAATTTGTTTGTTTTACAAATGATATGATAATAATCAATAATCTTGTTCAAAGTCTTACTTCTCCAACTTATTTGAACATTATACCGACCATGATAACACTTTACATCAATGTCTGTAATATAATTGATAATGTTATTGATTTTGTCGATATATTGCAAACAAGTGAATTCAAATGTCCAACAAATGTGTGCATGGTGAATCAATGAAAACAGCAAGTTAAATTAAGCATTCAAGCAATTATGATCAGAGCCTAATGGTGAGTGCATTCCATACCTGGTTGGAACTTTAGTTTCCTGGTCTTTATGAATCCCAACACAATTGCGATGCAGCTCAGGATCAAAAGGACTGAATGCGATATATCGCTGATCAGAGTCGCCATCAGATTATAGTTAGGATTGTGAACCAAAACGAAAAATATTATGAGAGATGTGACAGAAATGGCCAGAAATAAGAATCCGGAGAAGAGTCCTGTTTTTGATAAGAATTTTTAAGAATCCAAATAATTGAGTAAATATTTGTCCGAACCTCTACTCGATCCGAGACAACTATAAAACGCCGGATAATTGGATCCGTAAGTCGTGCCCGAACTGGTGCTCAGATTGTCGATCTGAAGTCCGGGACTGAGCGGCGGTGATGTGGTCGCAGATATGTTGTCGTTGCCATTGCAGATGTTAATACGTTTCCCTTTTCCGATGGTCGACCACATGACGTACAGAAAGGCGGCGCCGATCAGTGAATACTCGACAATAAACGGGTACAAATAGGGAGAGGCGTCCGTTAGAATGTTTCCCATTATGTCTTCTTTTCCGCACGGATTGCTCCGGTTGACTGTGGTCGGAATCGCGCTGGTATTGGCCGAGGGTTCGCTCAAGTGTTGGCCGATGGCTCGACTGCTCTTTGTCATCTGATTCCGAAGGGGAAGAATCAGTTCTTCGAGGAACGCGTGAGACGTTCCGGCTTTCAGTTCCTGCATGTGTTCGGAAATCTTAAATTGAAGAATAACCTACACAATTGACTGACCCATGCGAACCATGACTTACATGTAGGGTCTCCTTCCCGAGTGTTCGGATCCAAACGCAGCAATTAGTGCCCACCAAATGCATTAAACCCAGTCTTGCGATTAGTTTGAATTTGTTGATCATTAGTCGCGAATACGTGAATATGAAATACATTTGTGCGAAAGTGAACGTCGCCTGAAGTATGGGATTCACGCCTAGAGTGGCACCGATTGGTCACAATTGGTAATCAATATAATCTAATCTAAATTACCCAATAGTATCGAATAGCATGGTGAATTGTACGGTATTTCAAAATAGGCACCAAATTCCAGACCATTGTAGACCATAACCCCGAGCCCGAAGACAATGCCACCGATCCGAAGGAATATCGAGGCGTGAGATCTGTCTGTTTCGCCAGTTTTCTGTGATTTCTTTCCCGTCGATGACTTGAGTCCTGATTTAGTGATAATTGTCAATACATTTAACTAATTGTTTGGAATTTGTTTCAAAGCCTTGACTGCACTGCAATTGCTCTGAGCTGTCAATGAAAGTCGAAAAGCGAGTACAGGAAGAAACAAGTGCTGAGCGAAGGACATGATAACTGTCACCCGTCACGGATGTATAAGCTCTCGATAGAAACTCTTTGGTAGAACGGGCTGAAGACAATTTGGTCTGAGATCAATGCATTTCAGTGACCTTCGTGTCAAGCAATCGGCAGTTTTTCACCGATTTGTATCACTTCTTCAGTTATCTTCCACGTGCTCTACCTTTGGGTTTCTCGACTAAGTTCTATAAAGTCTGATAATTATGAGTCTAATTATGTTTTATTTTTACTGAATATATAATTTCGAGCCCTTTCTTAAAGACGATCGTAAAGTCTAAACAAACAAAAGCGTTAAAGTGTTTTGTCCTTCGCTCTAAACAGCAATTGTTCCGATTATTAATAGAAAAAATCAACAAAATATTAATTGACTTACGGTTGGAGTCGTATTTGGGGACGTCGTTGAGCAGGTACAGGTAGACGTAGAGCAGGAACAACAGACTGATCGAATATAAATAGAGGTAGAAGCCCTATATGGAAAAGGGTATTGACTTTAGGAAGACACTCTTCGACAAATTTGGTTGATATTATTTTAAGATTGTTGATAGATTTGAACTAATTATCGAATTGTCGTACTTTTCAGTGATTAATGGTATTGTCTATGAAATTGTTTATCTTTTTAATATTAAAGATAATTATGGGAAATGACTTTTTAACTCAAAAATTAAAACAACTATAATTCATAGAATTCTTAGGCAAACATTCCTTTGAATTTATAACTTGCTAATTCTTGCATAATTCTTGTATACCTTGTTTGTCATATGATAACTAAAATATCATTTGCTAACTGATTAAAAAGAATACAGAAAATAGTTGCAATTACAAGTTTATCAAGTTTGTATAAAAAGGTGCATAAAATTGATGCCATTATATCGATTATATTTAGATCCAATTTTTGTCGGTTTTTGTTCACAATTTTTGAGTGAATTTATTTCTTTTTTAAACTGAGATTTTGTGAAATGATTGAAAAAGACTGAATGTTTCTCTTCATTGACCAAATGATTGTATAACAGGAATCGTTAATAATAGCTTAAAAATTTCGTTATAAAGGAAAAGTATTCAAT